>PVJA010019527.1:0-38105 GCA_004027025.1 Myocastor coypus | reverse complement strand
AATTTATTTTATCTTATTTTATTTTATTAATTTTTTTCTTGTTTCAGAACCTTTGCTTATTCACTCATCCTTCATGGCCGGCTCAGCCCACCCCGAGGGCAGGGCTGGCGCAGCATGCGGTGCCGGGGATGGAACCGCAGTCCCTGAAGCTGCCCAAGCTTTCCCAAGCAGGCGCTTCACACCACTGAGCCATCCCGCCAGGCCCCCACCATGCCCAGTCTTAATCGCTTTCTCAGTGTGCCCTGGGGGCGGGGCTGGCATGGCAAGCCAGGGATCAAACCCTGGCTTCTGTGCTCTGCCTAAGCAGGCACTCTGTTTACCATCTTGTTTCTCTTCTTCAATCTAGTCTTTAAGTGCTGAATGTCCTATGGCCTTAGCTGTTAGTCTTATTCTTCTTATCACCCAACTCCCTGGGCTTCAAGCTATGGCTCTGATATATCTCTTTGGCTCAGGAAGCCTGAGTTCCAGACCCATTCAACTGCTTCCTTTCTCCAAAAGGTGTCACAGAAACATTAAATTGAAATGCACAAAATGGAACTCATGATCTCTCCCACTTCTTACCCAGTCTGAACAACATAGAGAGATCCTGTCTCAAACTCGAGCTAGAAGTGCTACATTCCAGCCTGGCATGGTGGCACACACATGTAGTCCTAGCACTGTAGGAGGCTGTGGAAGTAGGACTACAAGTTCAAGGCTAGCTTAAGCAACATAGCAACTTAGAGACACTTCATCTCAAAATGAAGGACTGGAGATGTAAGTCAGTGTAGATGCCCTAGGTTTAATACCACAAATATAAGGGTGGGTGGAGAGGTAGTTTAGTCATAGAATGGCCCTATGTTCAATCTCCACTATTGAAAATAATTAGACTATAAAATGGGTTTGAAGCAATAAAGGAGTGTATGGTAAGAGATAAAGAGATTTGATTAGAAAAGAGAAATACAGAAGTATCAGGGTGTTTTTTCTTTCTTTCTTTCTTTCTTTTTTGTGGGACCAGTGTTCGAACTCATGACCTTGTTTTTTCCAGGCAGGCAGGCACTTGTGCCACAGAGCTATCTCCCTGGGCCCTAGAGTCCTTTTTTATTTTTATTATTAAAAATTTTTTCTTCTTGTTTCAGAACTTTTGTTTGTTTATTTATTTATTTTTATGGCAGGCTCAGCCTGCCCTGAGGGCAGGGCTGGCGCAGCATGTGGTGCCAGGGATCAAACTGCAGTCTCTGCAGCCACCCAAGCTTTCCTAAGTAGGCACTTTAGACCACTGAGCCATCCTGCTGGGCCCTAGAGTTCTTTTTTAAAATGTATTTGGTACAGAGTCTGACTATGTAACTCAGACTCATAGTGATCCTCCTGTTTTCAGCCTCCCCAGTGCTAGTATTACAAGTGGGCACCACCACACCTGGCCTTGGTGGCTAGTTCAGCATGCCTGAGGGCAGAGTGGCATGTGGTGCTAGGAATCAAACCCTAGTCCCTGTGCTTGCCTAAGCTATCTCACTGGCCCATTATCACAGTCTTAAGGCTAATATAGAGAAAGCCCAAAGAAGAGGCCTTTACTCCTCTACCCTTGCCCAGAGGCTGAGATCCACACCATACTGGAGAGGACATGACTGGAAGTGACAGACAATAAAATTAATAAATAATAACTGGCAACTTACCCACTTATGGGAGGGAAAGAGCTGGCCCAGCTGCTGCTCCTTTTTCTTTTCTTTCTTTCTTTCTTTCTTTCTTTCTTTCTTTCTTTCTTTCTTTCTTTCTTTCTTTTTCTTTTTCTTTTTTTTTTTTTTTTTTTTTTTTTTTTTTTTTTTTTTTTTTTTTTTTTGCAGCACCAAGGATTGAACTCAGGACTCTGTGCTTGCCAGTCAGGCACTTATTCTACTGAGCTATCTCCTTGGCCCTCATCCACTTCTGAAGGACCAAACATTTCTCAAGGAAGGACCAAATCATTTCTCAAGACTAAGTTCATGGGCTGCTGAGATAGCTCAGCAGTCTGAAGCACCTGCTTACACAAGCTTAGGCAACCACAAGAACTGCAGTTCAATTCCTGGCACCACATGCTGCGCCAGCCCCACCCCCAGGGCAGGCTGAGCTGGCCATAACATAAATAAATGAATAAAGTTTTAAAAAAGAAAGACTGGGCCCGGCAGGATGGCTCAGTGGTCTAAAGTACCTGCAGGCAGCTGCAGGGACCATGGTTCGATCCCCGGCACAACATGCTGTGCCAGCCCTGCCCTCAGGGCAGGCTGAGCCGGCCATAAAAATAAATACATAAACAAAAGTTCTGAAAGAAGAAAAAATAAAATAAATAAAATTTTAAAAAATAAAAATAAAAAAAGAAAGACTTAGTTCAAATGTCACACACTTTAAGAAGCCTTTTGGGGCCCCTCCTCCCTCCAGTCTGGGTAGAACCATGCCTTCATTTGTGAGTGTGAACTCTCCCTCACTGGTATACATACAGATTTGGACTAGTAATATTCCTACTGGTGAGACTTTCAGCTGTTGGTTGCATTTTTATTTACTCGTTTACATCCAGTAAGAGTTGTCAGAAATAATTCAGGACACTCACTTAGATTTGAAAATTAGATGGATGACAATGTTTTGTGCAAGTATACTGCAATTCTTGTACAGGATAGTCTAAATGAAAGCTATTTTTATTTATCTGAAATTCAAATTTAACTGGATGTCCTGCATTTTCATTTGCTAAATCTGGTACCAGTATTCTCATTGCCACATCCAGCTATGGTTTCTTTGTTAACAGAATGTATTTCTCATTGATTTCTGAAACCTCACAGGTAGCCCAATGCATGAGAACTAGTGATCAATAAAGAGATTTGAGACTTCTCTGGCTGCAGAGTTGAAAATGATTAGAGAGCATTAAAACTAGAGACAAACAGACCAGTTAGGAGAATGAGCAATAAGCCATCCAAAAAGTTATGAAAGCTTCAACAGCATGGCATTGGAAATAGAGAAAAGGGGATGGACCTGTAAGAGCTAAGGATTTGATGACCAGTAGATAAAGGCTGCAACAGAGCTTAAGGAGTCTAAGTTGTTGCCTAAATTTTTGCCTTGTGTCACTAAGTAGAGGTGGGCACATTCATGAAGGAAAGAATACTGGAAGTGGGTTGGATGCTGGAGAGCAGGGAAGCTTGTGGACGTGGGACACAGAGCCAAGGGGAGAAGGGCGGGAAGTGAATTTAAGCTTTATTTATTTATTTATTTATTTATTTATTTATATATTTATATTATGGCCAGCTCAGCCTGCCCTAGGGGTGGGGCTGGCCCAGCATGTGGTGCCAGGGACCAAACCTCGGCCCCTAAGATTGCCTAAGCAGGTGCTTTAGACCGCTGAGCTATCTCACCAGCCTGGAAAGTGGATTTAAAGGAGTAAACTGAAAACATCAGGACAGATACATGAAAGTTGAAGTTTCTAAGGACATGTGGGTAGACATATTGAAATTAGACAGGCTCAGGAGAAAGGGCCAGAATAGAGATAAAATGAGTGAGTGAACATGGAAGTGGTAACTAAAACCATGGGAGCTGGTAATGTTGCAGAGAGAGGGGGTAAGGGAATGGGAGAGGGATAAAGGGAGAAAGGAGAGAGGGAGGGAGACGGAGAGAGGAAAAAAGAGAAGAGGAGGAGGAAGAAGGGGAGAGGGGAGAAGAGAGGAGAGGAGAAAGCTGATCCCCAAGGAGCAATACTAAGAGGCAAAGAGAGCAGACATGGTGGCACACACCTGTGTCCCAGCACTATGGAACGCTGAGGCAGGAGCATCATAAACTTGAGCCCAACCCAGGCAATATATTGACTTAACAAGCTCCTATCTCAAAAACGTTTTCAAACTGGCTGGGGATGTAGCTCAGGATGAAGCCCTTGGGTTCAATCTCTGCTAACCCTCCCCACAAAAAAGAGACACAGAGAGGAAGAAAAACCCAAAACTTGTCAAAATGAGCAGCTGGAGGAGTGGAAACCATGACAATGAGAGATCAAGAGCCATGGGAAGATAGATTCTCGAGGAAGGTTGACAAAACTAGGTGTTTCTGGGACTAAGGGCTGAAAATTTGCCTTAAAGTTTAGCATTGATAATGCCCTGGTGATCTCAGCCGAAGTGCTCATAGTGGTGAGGTGAAAGCAAAGCAGGTTTGTCTTTCCATCTGTCTCTAATTGCAGCATCAATTTTTTAATGATGGTGTATGTTTGAGCCAGGAGAAATATAGCTGGGAAGGAGATATGAGATAGAAAAATGTTGATGACTAGGAAGTGTAAATAATTGAGACAGAAAGCCCTAACACTGGAGCCCGAGCACAGCTGGAGGAACCAATGCAGCCACAGTAGGATATTGATCATAGCACCTAGAAGAGGATATCTGTTATGGTTTATGTCTAGTTGTCCCCCCAAAGCCTCATGCAATCATGGGGTATGGCTTCTATAGATTGAGACTTGATTCATGATCCCTGGGATTGTGTTTTAGTACTGATGGAATTATCAATTTGAGTAAGGCTGAGACTATGGGTGTGGTTTAGGGCGGATATCCTAAGGCAGAGAACCTGAATGCAATATAAAGAGAGACAGAGGGCCCAGCGGGATGGCTCAGTGGTCTGAAGTGCCTGCTTGGGGAAGCTTGGGCGGCTTCGGGGACCGCGGTTCGATCCCTGGCACCACATGCTGCGCCAGCCCTGCCTTCGGATGAGTGAATGGACAGATAAAGGTTCTGAAACAAGAAAAAATAAATAAAATTAAAAGAGAGAGAGAGAGAGAGAGAGAGAGAGAGAGAGAGAGAGAGACAGAGACAGAGACAGAGAGACAGAGACAGACTCAAGCTGTTGCTGTTGCTCTGCTTCCCTGATTGATTTGCTGCCTCTGCCACCATTTTGTTGCTGTTCCACCACAATGAACTGGATGCTCTCTGCTCTGTTCCACTCAGCCTTGGGCCAGCCAAATACAGACTGAAACTTCTAGTAACTGTGAGCTAAATAAACCTTTCCTTCCTTCATTTTGAGTGTCAAGGTATTTGTCCCAGCAACGAGTGAAAAGTAACTAAGACAGCATCACAGTGTGGTTTCACTCACTCCAAAGGAGCCTCTGAATGAGCTTCAGAACTCTGTGTCCCCACAGTTGCTTACCAGACTTAGACATCAGTGATCTTTCCAATGTTTTGTTAGGGGAGGCTTCATTTGATTTGGTCTATAGCTTTCATTATATTCTTGAAGGACTCCACAAGTCCAAACTAGATTGAGCTCTACTCCCTTAAACAACAAAGGTGTGATCACATGGCACAAATCTTCCTGAATCTTTTCTCTTTTCACTCACCTTCTTCCCCAACCTCTCCCTTCAAGATGAGATCTCAACCAGCTAGTCTACACATACTCCATCACTGAGACCTCTGGCCAAAGGAAAGATAGAAATCTCTGGATAAGAAAAGTGGAAAGTCACAGCCAAGAGTTTCTAGTATTTTAAGTCGGTGGTTGGGGGGATACAGGGAAACTAGAACCACATATCCTACAGACAAATGAACCTAGAGGGGAGTCTGAGGTATCCCTCAGAGCTGGAAGGATTGTCATTTCAAAACTACCTATAATTTTCTGTCTTGTAAAAGGTAATGACTTGATACTCCTTCAGAGACATTCCCTAGTTCTAGGAATGGTACTCAAAGGGCAGTGTGGTTTTGTGAAAGCACACCCAAGACCAGAGCCAGAGCCAGAAATGAAAGTACCAGAGTGCCCCTCTGAACTAGGAGCTCTAGTGTGTTACCTGGGGTGATCATGTGACAGGTTACCTAGGCAAAATTGTGAACAGATGCAGTTCTTAGTCAGTTTTGTTTTCTTTCTTTCTTTCTTCCTTCTTTCCTTCCTTCCTTTCTTTCTTTCTTCCTTCCTTTCTTTCTTTCTTTCTTTCTTTCTTTCTTTCTTTCTTTCTTTCTTTCTTTCTTTCTTTCTTTCTTTCTTTTTCTTTTTGCCAGAACCGGTATTAAACTCAGACCCTTCTGCTTGGCAGACAAGCACTTATTCTATGGAACTATCTCTCCAGCCTTCCCCTTTTTTTTAAAAAAAAATTTTTTTTCTTTATGAAAATTTTGGATTGCTTTGACCTCCAAACTGGGGTGACTTCTTGTGGAAATGTGTTCTTTCTGGAGGAGCTGTAGTTTCTTCCAGAACTTGATAAGAATTTGGACAAGTTCTCAGGGACATGAATAAAATTCCTGAAAGACTGGTAATTTGGGGAGGGCTGATAGTTGGCATTTGGCTGGGCTCCAGCCTGGCTCTCTCCCAGTGAGCACCCTCAGAGATGCCTTCTTTCTCCTCTAAGCAACTCAGAGCAGCAGTGGCAGGGATTAGAAGGTTTGAGGGCTTGAGGATCAGGCTAGGCTTTAGATTTTCCCAGCAGGGTGCTGCTTGTCCCAAATGTTCCCAGAAGTGATGAAATGTGCCCTCTGCACCCTACCAGGTGAAAACTGTATGATGCTGATGTCATTTCCTTTGGGTTGTTATGTGGAGACTGAGGAACCTCGATTAATTTGGAGGCTGAAAAAGGGGTGAAGGAAATGATGGAGGACAAACAGGACCAAAGTTTTTGGGGCACCTAGAACTGTGTGAATGCAGAAGAGGTGATCACAGGCACCGCTTGCATCCTTGACCCAAACCAGGGCCAGCTCTCAGAGCTCTTGTGGTTTCCCAGTAGCCTGATGAAGTAGGACAGGCAGTACAGAGAACAGTTGCTATCAACAGAGTTAAATGCCTTGTATCCCATTGTTTTTTTTTTTTTTTTAATTATTTATTTATTTATTTATTTTCTTGTTTTAGAACCTTTGTTTGTTTATTCACTCATTTTTATGGCTGGCTCAGCCTGCTCTGAGGGCAGGGCTGGTGCAGCTTGTGGTGCCGGGGATCGAACCGCAGTCCCTGAAGCCACCCAAGCTTTCCCAAGCAGGCGCTTTAGACCACTGAGCCATCCTGCCGGGCCCCTTGTATCCCATTGTTAACCCTGACTCTCTCCAAGGTTAGGCTGCAGCTTCTGCGTGGAGGCCTCTCAAATCTGTTTGACCCAGACTCCTCAGGTCCAGACTACCATAGCCCACTAGCTCCTGACAATCCCTCTGGATGTCCTATAATCCCTCAGATGTAGTGCCCTTTCCAGACACACACCCCTGTCCTACTACAAAAGAAGGGAAGTCACACAGGTCTGCTCAGGATAAATGCTAAGGGCCTGGAAAACATGATTTCAAAGGAAATGAAAAAAAAAAAAAAACCCTCAGGAGACTGCATTGATCTTTTGGAGATGACTTAGAGACAGTATGAGTGGCTACTTCATGACAGTATGTACCTCTAACCGTGTGTGTGTGTGTGTGTGTGTGTGTGTGTGTGTGTGTGTGCACAGGCATACACACACACGCATTATTGGGAATCGAACCCTAGACCTTTGCTCTGAGCTACATTTTCATCCCTTTTTATTTTCATTCTCTCTTTCTCTCTCTTTTTGTACTGGGAATTGAACTCAGGACCTTGCACTTGCCAGTCAGGTGCTGTCCCACTGAGCTATATCCCCAGCTTTCCTATCCCATTTTATAGTTGCCCAGACTGTGCTTGAACCTAGAATATTCCTGCCTTAGCTTCTCAGCATACTGTGATTATAGGTGCTACACTGCATGATGTTTCCTGTTTTTATTTTTTATTTTAATAGCATTTGCTGAATGGAATTAAAGTAATTATATATGTAATTACTTATTTATTGTCTGTCTCTCTTGATTTAAGCTTCTGAAAGGCAGGGATTATGTCTCACTTCCATATCTTTAGTGTCTTTCCAGCTGATATAATTGATTAATAACATATAAGCTTTGCTAGATGAATAAATGAATTTCCTGCCCTAAATACAAATCCCGCTGGATTCCTAGGTCTTTCCTGCCCTTGAAGTCCTATGAAATTCTGTGCTTTATTCTCCCAAACCAGCATTTCAGTGCATCCTTTTCTCACCTTCAGCCTTTTTTTTAAGATGATCTTTTACCCTAGGCTGTCTCATGAAATAAAGGTAGTAGGCTCCCTGTGCTGGACCATTTGCAGGTGGAGGAGTGTGCATACCCATCAGGGTGGCTTCAAATCAGTTCTCTGGGCAGCAGGACACTTATCAACATGGGTGACATTACATGGTTTTCTGTCCTTGACATACCAAGGAGGGGCCTCATAGTCATAGGGGCTTGCAAGTAGTCACAGGATGAAACTTTCTGCACAAAAGTCTTCAGGCCCTCTCCTACCCCCAAAAGGTAACCCTGTAGGAGGTGTGAATGCAGTTTTTTGACCACTCTGCCTTGGGTTCCATGTCTCCCATCCTGGAGCTACTGGGGAGGGATAAGCATCAGGAGATGCAGACCAGCCTAGGACTCTTGAGTCAGTGTGAAGTGTGAATACACAGAGACGGTGTATCTCCAGCCCAGCCGGTGAAACAATCCAACAAACCACTGAAGTAAATAAATAACTTAGAAATAATAAATATGCATCCAGCTCCCATCAGTGAGGATAAAGCCATCTCCAGTACAGGCACTTTCCACCACAGGTACAGTATGTGTCGTCCAATTCACCCACCCAGGCCCTGGGCCACTGCTGCATTCTCTCCAGGCATCTCTGACTGCAGGCCTGGCCAGTTACAGAGTCTGTGAGAGATAGGTGTTAAGGTCTCAGAGCTGAGGTCTCTGATGTTACAGTGTTGGGGTCCCAGGATGTGCACCTGGAAGCTGCTGGCCTGTCCAGTAGTCCTTCCACCTTTCCAGGGCCATGACTGTCATCTGCTGTGCTGGGGCCTCAGCTCTGAGGTTTCCACCGCTGACAGAGGCCTCCCAGCCAGCAGAACCCTGCAGGAGGGTCACAGACAGGAAGACGCATGCTCAGGAGCCCAGTCTACCACCTCCTGGAGAGAGCTTTCAGCCTAGGCAACCGCAAGCAGTTGCTGAGAGGCGGTCCACAGTCCTCCAGGTGCTGTTGACGTCCATAAAGGTGACAGCTTCGTAGTGCGTGGGCCGGCAGCAGGGCTGAGTGACCGGCCTGGAGCCTGGGGGTGGTCGAAGAGCCCGGGCGCCTAGCAAGCTGGCCAGACTGAGGTCGTGTGGCGAGCGCGCACGACGGCAGGAACCGCTGCAGAAGCGGAAACGCACCAGCTCGTCTGAGCTGTGGCCCAGGCCCAGTGCGCGCACCGGCACCAGCTGTGAGCGCAGGCGGCAGCCCCGCGTCCCTGCGGACCCTGTGCGGCTGCTTCGGGTCCCTGCTCGAGCAGTGCGGCCTCCGCGGGGTGAAGTAGGCAGGGGCGGGGAAGAGGGAAGGGGTGCAGGCTGGGGAGGCTGCAGAGGTGGCGGGCGGGTTCTGCCACACAAATGGGCGGGGCGTCCACCTAAAATGAGAGAAAGTCACAATGCGCAGTCCCAGGCAGAATGGGCCCGCTCCCTCCCACTCTCACCTACCTGGCAGGTGGTCTGTAGGGGGCGTCGGCATTGCTGCGGGACCTTCGTAAGTGGCGGGATTGTGGGGCTCAGGGCCCAACGAGGACTCCGTGACACTGCTGAGCAGGGCGAGAGCGGCCAGTGTTGGCCACAGGGCTGGCTGCGCAGAGACAAGTGGGGACTCAGACAGGAAGAAGACACTCTCACCGGCTGTCCTGGTGGGGTGGCGCTCAGGGCTAGCCTGTCCCTGGCTGAGAGTAGAGAGGGCTGAGTGCTCAGTTGGCTGGGGGGGTATCAGGAAGGTTTTAGGTTAAAGATTTGCTCTCTGAGGGAACCTAGGGGAAGAATAGGCTAAGGACGCCATCTACAGAAATCTTGGTCCTGGGGCCCGGCAGGATGGCTCAGTGGTCTAAAGGGCCTGCTTAGGAAAGCTTGGGCGGCTTCAGGGACCACGGTTCGATCCCTGGCACCACATGCTGTGCCAGCCCTGCCCTCAGGGCAAGCTGAGCCTGCCATAAAAATAAATAAATAAACAAAAGTTCTGAAACAAGAAAAAAAAGGCGACATTTTTTTGTTTTGTTTTGTTTTTTTTGTTTTTTTTTTGGTGGGACCGGGGTTCGAACTCATGACCTTGCACTTGACAGGCAGGCACTTGTGCCACTGAGCTATCTCCCCAGTCCCTAAAAGGCGACATTAAAAAAAAAAAAAAAAAAGAAAGAAATCTTGGTCCTGCCATTTGACTGCTTCCTCCTTCCTTGACTATTTTCTCTCCCACATCTGACTCCTACCCAGGCCAAGTCCTGCTCTTCCCACAGCTCAAGCCACCCTTCCTCAGGTACAGTAGGGAGTCTGGGACAATCACTCACCTGCTGCCTAGGCCAGGGGCGGTGGGACAGCACAGTAGGGCCTCCAAGTCCAAGTTCCATGTCTATCAACACCAGGAGCTCCCATCAGCCTTTGTGGATCTGTTCCCCCACCCTCCTGTTGAAGCAGCTTGCAAACTGAAAGATGAATTATCTTTTGGGGAGGTCTTTCCACCTAAGCTTCTCCACACCACAAGGGGTTTGGGTATCAGAATCATGACTCAATCTAGAAGTAGCCGCACCGAGTACCTTACTACGTGTTAGATGCTGTGCAGCTAGTTCTCTTTTTCACAGCTCCATGAACTAAATGGCTCAATCTCTTTTCCAGATAAGTAAACGGTACTCAGAAACTCAGAGATCAACGTAAGAACTTGACAGGTTAGAGCCACATAGACAGCCACACACAGCCTTTACCCCATGCTACAGGGGAGGAAGGTGAGGCCTAGAGAAGAATTTGTGTCTGCAGGTCACTCTGAGTTAGCTGACCGTGAGGCCCAGGACACAGCCTGTGTTCCCCACTCAGCGCCACTGCACCTTGCTCCTCTGTAATCTCTGCTCTGGACCCCAAAGGCTCCTGATTTTCTCTTCTGACCACGGATGTCCCTCAGGAGACAGCAGATGGTGGGGGCTGATGGGACCTCCGAAAATAACAGGTATGGGCCACCAGGGGGCAGAGTCTGTCAAGTCTGCAGACTCAAATGGGGTGGAAGGTGGGCTTTCTCCGAACTGCACTCAGTCTGAGCCCCTCCCAGAGGGCCAGCGAATCCCCAGACCAGCCTGGTCACTGAGCACCGGCCCAGGTCTGCCTCCTTCAGCCTCCTGCTTTGCTTTTAGGGTCACCTTCCTCATTCCTAGCCAGCCGGCCCAAGTGGCACCTGCCTTTGTTAATCCCCACCCTCCACCCCACACACTCCTGAACAACACCTGGGGCCCCAGAATCTTCTCAAACTCTCACAGCTGGTCTTCTCTTGGATTCCAGATGTCATCCTAAACCCCTCGGCCTAGCGCAGAGTGTCCGCATAGCTATAGGACAGGTCCTCCAGGCTTTCCTCTAGGAAGTGGTCATTCAGGCCAGGCGTATGCCTGCGGGTGAGCTGGATCCAGAGCTCTCCAGGCCAGGCCAGGCCCATGACTGTTCCTCCGACAGAGGGAAAGCCAGGCAGGCAAGGCAGCCGTGGAGGCCTGCGCACTAGAGGGAGCCCAGGAGCGGATCTCTTGAGGGCAGCTCAAGCAGTGCTGCTCCCTCCTGGCAACCCTTGCCACCCTGATCCAGCAGGCCTTTACTCACCACTGGGATCCTGCACTGTGTTCTTCTAGGCACCCTTCCTGGGACCAGTGCTGGCCTTTCCTCCACAGCTCATGCCCAGGGCTGTGCACCTGGCGACGCCTCCTTTAGCCAAAAGTGCGGCCTCGGCAGCCAGTCTGTGTCCTGTAGCGGCAGCGACAGCCTCACATTACCTCAGGCCAGCAGGGCTCTCACACTCCAACAAGCGACAAGAGGGAAGGGAGCGTCTGGGAGGGGCAAAGAGCTGCCCTGAGGGCTGGGGAAAAGGAGGACGGGTGAAGACTGCCCTGCCTCTGCTTGAAGCCCTAGGAGCGTGCGTCCTGGGCTGGGACCAGGGATGGCCATGCGGCGGGCTTACCTCGGATGCGGGCCTCTGAGCCCCCGTCGAAGCAAGTACTGGGGCCTGAGGGACTTGCTGCTGGCAGAGCCCGCGGGCCGAGTCTGGGGGCCGAGCCCCACTCCATCCCTCAGCAGCCTGCTGCCCGCCGTCCGGTGTCAAATTCCAGGCCCGGCGTCACCGGATCCCGGGGTGGGGCCCAGAGCGCCCCCGCCCCGCCCCACCTTTCTGGGCTCACCTGGCGGCTCTCCCTGCGGATTAGGTCCCTACAGGCTCGGCTGTGTCCCCCAACGCCGGGGGCAGACGCTGGGAGAGGACCCCCGGGGGGAGGAGTGCAGATGGCGGGTGGCAGAGAGGCGCGGAGACTGGGAGTTTGGACTTTGTAGACCAGCGAAGTGGGGAGCGGGAGGACGGCCGAGGGCGGAGGGAGCGAGCTGCTGGGAGGGACAGGCCGGTCCTGGCCTTGGCCACGGCGGCCCTAGGCGCGCAGAGCAGGGGGTCCTGGCTGGCCGGGCCTCCAGCTAGTTTATCCATCTCTCAACAGATTGCTTATCCACCTCAGGGCGGCACGTCGTCCCACCGCTCACCTGCTCACCTCGGAGCTGCTCGGAAGGGAGAAGCCCGGGCCACACCTTGGTCCCCGGTACTGCCAAGGCAGTGCGGGAGGTGGGTATGACAGCTGAAAGAAGGGGAGGGTCAGAGTAGGGAAAGAGGATGGAGGCTTTAAATAGGGAAAGGTGGCAATTCAGCTGCCTAATTGTGGCAATTTGGGCCAGAAACTTCACACCGAAGTGCCTGGCTTTTACCCCAAAGATGACTGGATCACTGAAGGGCTCTGAGCAGAAAGGTGTGATCAGAAACGTATTCTCCAGGATGACTAGCTGCCGTGGATTGAGGACAGGCAAGACACCTGCCACCTGAACCCCCTCCTCAGAAGGCTGCTGGGGAGAAATGACTCTTGAGCAAAGCTGTGGGGGAGCTAGGGGTTACAGGCCCTACTCCCTCCGAGGAAAACTGCCTATTCAGGTGGGGTGGAGGTAGGATGGACAAAGGTGTACCCTGAGGTGAGGCTTGGGTGACCAGGTAGAGGGGAAGCGGTGCTCCCTGGGACAGGAGCAAGGCTTGTGGGTATGATACTGGATATGCTGAGGTGGAAAGGCCTGTAGATTTTCCTCAGTGGAACTCAGAAAGCAGCTGAATTTGTAGCCTGGAGCGAGATGCAGAGAACTGGGCCAGTAAAGGCAATGTTGGAATTACTGTTGACCAAGTGACAATGGAGGCTGTGGGTGGGGAGGAGGACTCAGGGAACATGTTCAGACCGGCTGTTTGCAAGCTGTGCAGCAGTCACCGTGGACCTTTAAGAACTACCTACATCCGGCCCCACCCCAGATCTGAATCAGAATCTCAGGTTATGCAGGTGCAGTTTTCCAGATTGCACGGGTGATTCTGGCCTACAGCCAGGTCTCAGAACCAGTTTTTGTGAGGGAGTTTCATGCAGAGCTGTGCACTGGTCAGACTGCTGCTGCTGCTGTGGGGGGCTCTCTGCAAGCTCCACAGGCCTCCATGGAGCAAGAGGCTAAGCTATGAGAGTTTGCACTCTGCTGCCTCCCACAACTGCTGCCTGGATGGGGCAGCTTTCCTTGTACTGTTCTAGCCACAGCCACCACTTATAGGCATGGCCTGGAAGTCCTGCACAACTCCAGTGGGCACCTAGCAGGCACCGGAGTAGCACATTATTAGGAGCCCTGTTACCAGCAGAGTGCAAGGATGTTTAAGGGCTTCCCTGTCCCTCAGTCAGGGCCTTGCTTCCTCTCAGCAGGAGGCTTCTGCCTAAGGTCAAAGTACTGCAGGAAGGCCTGCATGTAGGAACTTGTATTCCTTGGATGGCTAGGATTCTGTCCCTAGGGGGTCTCAGCAGTAGGAAGGCTCAGGGCTGTCTGCACTCTAGGACAGAGGCAGAATAGAATGGTATAGGCTGGGTGTGGTGGTGCACCCCTGTAATCCCAGCAATTGGGACACTGAGGCAGAATGGGTTTTGAGTCCCAGACCGTCCTGGGCTACAAAGTGAGCTCAAGGCCAGCCTGAACTGCATAGCAAGATCCTGTCTCAAAAAGACACCCTGGGGTGGGGTGGGGGGGGAGAACAAAACAAAACAAAAAACAATGGTGCAATGGCTAGCCACCCCACTTATAGCCATAGTATCTGGCAGCAAACTCCCTTTATGGACTCACACAAAGGTGTGCCTCTGCCTAGTCTCAAGCCAGCTGGGGTGAGAAGGATCTGACTCTAAGGTTCTAAGGGCCTGAGGGGAATGGGAATGCCCTTTCTGAAGCTCCCCAGGAAACACCAGAGCTGGGCTGTGCATCTGGAGGACATGGCAGGGTAGAAAGTCTAGGGCCTTGCTAGGTGCTACTGCATGTCTGTTTCCTTCAGGCCAAGGAGAATATGGGGCTGTGGGGGCCAGGGGAAAGACCAGGGATCTCTGAAGAAATGACAGGGGCAGAGAACATACTTGGATTTGGCATAGTTGCTTAAACTCTGGACTCCTGTTCCTTCCAAGAAAGTCAGTGAAAGCAAAGAGGTCAGGTTAGGGGAGAGCTTTATTGCTTCCAGGAGGGCTGCCTGCCACAGCCTGTACTAGGCCCTAGGGCCTCATTTCCTCTGATTCAGGCTAAAGGCAAAACCCAAGGCCCTGGCAGTTCCATTACAGAAACCAGAACATCTGACAGGGGTCCAGGTGGGAAACTGTCCTGTAGGTCAGGTGAAGCTGGAAAAGGAGCTCTTCCTGCCAGGCTGGGCCAGGCCTCTCCTTCAAAGTTCTCTGTCTAGCCCATGGGCTGTCTGGCTGGCTTTGAAGAGATGGCCCCAGGGCTTCCATACAGGAAGGCTGGGGGCTGGTGAATTGAAATATTCCATTCTCTCCCCGCAAAAGGCCAAAGAGTGTCAGGAGTTGAAGCGGCTGTAATGAGATACTGCCACCTCTGCAGCGCCAGAGTAGGGCGCAGGCTTGGTGTGACACTCCCATTCTCCAGGGAGCTTACTGGTACCGCTAGCATTGTGGCCTGATGGGCCCTCTAGTGGGCCTCTTTCTGCATGGCAAGTGGACCAAAGGACATCTCCAACCTTATTTAAAAATAAATTATCCCTCCCTTCCCCCCACCCAATTTCACAAAATGATAATACACCAAACACTGATTGGAGAAATGATTCTGGCAGCATCCTTGCTGCCTAATGTCCCACCTCCTGCATGCTGGGCCTGCTGGGCACAGCCTGTGGCTCCCTGGCCCTCTGGCTTCATGAGCCCAGGTGGAGAGAAGCTGCGTGCTGGTCTCTAAGGCTGGCCTCCGTGCAGGTACTGCTCTGGATGCCCTGCCAAGGCCTTGCTGCCTCTGGGGTCCCTTGGCACTGTCTCTCTCTGGGTCTGAAGACTCCTGTGCAGGTGACCACTGCTTGCTCTGGTGGTGCTTGGGCCTCTGTGCCTGAGTGCTAGGCCCACTCAGATGCCACTACTTAGGTCAGTGATAACACGCGCTTTCACCAGCTTCCGCAGAAACTCTTTCTCTCGTTGGATGTTGTGTGTCCAGGACTGGAAGAAAAGAGATGAAGAAGGGGTGAGGTGGGCAACCCAGGTGGCTGCTGAGTGTAAACCCAGACTGGTACCCTCTTCTGGCCACTAGGTGCTCTGTGACTGTGGACATCTGAAGGCAGACACTGGTCATCCACTGTGCCTACAAGGTTGTGATGACCCTGTTTAGCAAACCTTTACAAACCAAGTCCCCAAACTGCCACTCAAACCCCACTTACTTATCACAAAATGCCAACACTGCAGTTAATATACTGACTGTCCCATGCCTGGATGCTGGGGTGTACCTGCCTCGGCACACATGCCATGGGTTTGCACCACTGCCATAGCTCATCTTGCCTTTCCATGACCAGGAGAGACCTACCCTCCCACGCTATACTCATTCCTTCAGCACCATGTCCCTGACTTTTTTTAGTGCTGTGCACCTAGGTACTGGAGGAAGGGTTATTTCCTCAAAGTTCAATCCATGGCTGGAAGCATCAAGGATCCAGATACTCTGAGGCTAGCCAGGTGAGTCACTGAGTCCCACAGGTAGGGGTGCAGTCATTCTCTGGCCTGATGCAATCCAGTCTTCAGGCCTGAGATAGCTGATGAAATCTGGGCTCTCAGATCACAGGAGCCAGGGAGCCTGAGGAGCAGGGTCTAATCTTTTTGCTGTTACTACTGATTTCTCAGATAGGCTTTTGCTATGTAGACTGGGCTGGCCTTGAGCAAATTTGCAACAATCCTTCTGCCTCAGTCTCCCAAATGCTGGGATCACAGATATATGCAACAACACCCAGATTAAATGTTTATCTCTGACAAATAATAATTGTATATGTTTATAAGTACAATATGTTTTATTTTTTTAAATTTTATTTATTTATTGATTGATTGATTGATTGTTTCAGAACCTTTGTTTGTTTATTCACTCATTTTCATGGCCGGCTCAGCCCACCCCAAGGGCAGGGCTGGCGCAGCATGTGGTGCTGGGGATTGAACCGCGGTCGCTGAAGCCGCCCAAGCTTCCCCAAGCAGGGGCTTTAGACCACTGAGCCATCCCGCCGGGCCCCAGTACAATATGCTTTAAACATGTACACATTACAGATACTTAAATCAAGTTAGTTAACATACCTATCACCTTCCATCCTTATTTCTTAAGGTGAGAACATTTGACTACAGGTTTTTGGTTTTGTCACATAGTCCAGGCTGGCCTCAATCTCATGGCAACTGTCTTCCCTCAACTATAATTAATAAAAATGTATATTTAAAATTTGCTAGGAAACACGACATAGAAAGTGGAAGACAATGCCTTTCAGGACTTCTGGGATGGGGCTCCTTTCCATCTTATGTGCGCTCACTGGGAACCTTGGATGATGAAGTCTCTTAGACAACAAAGAGACTTGACCAATGGATAGAAGGAAGAAGAAAGGCAGGAAGGCAGAGACAGAAGGGGGAAGGAAAGAGGGGAGAAAAGTCAACAGCATTATTCCTCTACCAGCCAGTCTATCTGCCACCCTTATTGGTCCAGTGCCTCACTGCACCTACTCTCAGCCACTGTGTCCTGGTGCAAAGAACCCAGGCCTCTGTCTAGTCCTTACTTGGTCGCTAGCAGCCTCTCCAATCTTACAAACCTTTCACTATTAAGCTCATGCCTTCATGAACAGAATTCCCTACATTCCTCTGTTCTGACCATCTCTCCAACCTCATGTGAACCACGTGCGGCTGCCCTGAAGGACAGCAGCCCCGACTGCCTCTTGGGTGGTGCCAGTTGCTTTCCTTTCTTTGGGTTGCTGAGGTGTGTGACTCTTTTACTCTTTGTCCTATTTCTACCTGGTTGTCCTTGCACACTCCCTAAGGCCCTAACTGCTTCTGGCAATATGGCACTCTACTCTCTACAAAGTACTGCAGATCCCTGGGGGATACATCCCTGTTCTTTGAAGATTCAAGCATTTGGCTATCTCTGTTTGACGGTTGGAACTAGTAGACATGGAGTAGATGCTAAACAATGTTGAATAAACAACTGTTGAATGAAATTAAGACCTTACAGGCAGGAAGCTGACTCAAGAATGGCAGGATCAGGATCAGGTACCTGTGGACACCAATACAGCTCCTCACTTTGCCACATTTCTCTTTGTGGGAAGTTTCATGGGTCAGTTTCAAGAGTACCCACTAGGAGTCACTGAGGGCTAACAGGTTAGCAGAGGACTATTTGATGATGCCAAGGAATTATTGTTAACTTTAAGATATGTAGTGGCAAAACTAGTACTTATCCTTTAAAGAAACTGAAGCATTTATGGCTGGGATGATAAGATATCTGAGACCTGCTTAAAAGCAATCAGTGGGCCTAGGAGCATGGGAGGAAGCAGATGCAACCCGATCCTAGCTATGTGTTGACAGCTGGTACATGGAAGTGCAGGAGATTGCTCTCTTCACTTACAAAGTGTTGGACAGTTTCCTTTCATATTGAAAACGTAGGCAGAAAAGTCTGCTCCAGGATGACATCAGTTTGCTCTCCAGGTGACACCACTCTTGGGTGCTCATCCTAATTTCTTTCCCCTTCAGACTACTTAGGACCCTGTGGAGCTTCCGAGGTACTGTGGGCTGGTGCAGGATGCTGGACACAGATGCTCTCCAACTAGTCCATACTCTAGGCAGGGGAAGCTAAGGGCCCCTCTGTTTTAGTCTGAGGTAGGGTCTTGCTTTTTTTAAAAAAAATGTATTTGGCATAGGATCTCACTTTGAAGCTTGAACTCCTAATGATATTTTCAGCTTCCTCAGTGCTGAGATTATAGACATGTACCATCAAGCTGGGTCTCATTGGCCAGCTCAGCGCACCCTAGGGGTGGGGCCGGCAGTATATGGTGCTGGGGATCAAATCCTGGTTCCTGTGTTGATGCTTAGTCTGCTGAAATATCTCATTGGGCCTCAGACTCACTTTTTTGAGACAAGGTCTCATTATGCAGCCTAGGCTAGACTCAAATTCATGCTCTTCCCACTCAGCCTCTCAAGTGCTCAGATTACAGGCATGCACCTTCCTGCCTGGCCCCTTTGAGCCTCATCTGGCCCCTCTTCCCATGCCCAGCTATGGGCTGTTGTTGTGCCAGCATTCTATGCTGTGTTTCCTGTCCTTTTCTGGGAAGCTGCAGCAGGGCCTCTATTTGAGCAAGTGGCTGGGCTCATAGCTGTTTCTTATTTCCAGTGCAGATTTCACAGAGGTGTGGCAGACCCTGCTCTAGCTACCACATGCCTTGCCCCTCTCCTCTGTGCTGTAGGAGCACTTAGCAGGGGCCACTCCTCCAGCCTCTGCAGGCCTCTACTCTTCCCTGATGCACCAGGCTCCCACTGCTGCGTACGCTCTGGGGCTGTTCTCACCACAGCCAACAGCCACCTCTCAGCGGCCATTTCTCATGGGATTAGTGACCTTCCAGGACACTCAGGAGAATGCCTGCACCCCATCTACCACATAACACAGTGGCCCAGGAAGTGGGTCCTCACCAGACCGGACACTACTGATACCTTGATCTTCAATTTTCAGCTTCCAGGACTGCGAGATAAATTTTCTTCAAGTCAGAGAGTACAGTAATCTGTTAGATCAAGAACGTGAGCTGGGCATGGTGGTGCATGCCTATAGTCCCAGCACTTAGGAGGCTGAGGCAAGAGGATTGGTGCAAGTTTGAGACCAGCCTGGGCTACAAAAGTGAACTCAAGGCCAGCTTGAACTGCATAGTGAGACCCTTTCTCAAAAAGACAAAAACAAAACAAAACAAAAACTAAAAAAAGAGCTCTGGGCATGGTAGAGCACACCTGTGACCCCAGAATTCAAGAAGCTGAGGCAGAAAGATCATTGTAAGTTTAAAGCCTGTCCATATGACACAGTGAGTTCAAGTCCAGCCTGAGCTACAAAGCAAGACCCTGTCTCAAAATACAGAAAAGCCCCAAACAAAAAAGATGAAACAAAGTCTAATAGAGCACAGCCAGTAACTGAAGATGGGGATGTACATGTGGAGAGCACACAGACAAGATAACCTGGGGGAGTGTTGTTAGCTCATCTTGGTTCCTGCAGTAGACCAAAACCAATGACATGAGACAGGGAATGAGCGATGGATAAGGAAGTGGCAGGAAATTAATGACTCAGAATCTAGCAGGGGAAATCAGGCATGGCTGCGCATGCCTGTAATCCCAACACTGGGGAGGCTCAAACAAGGAGGATCACTATGAGTCCAAGCTGTATAGCAAGACCCTATACCAAATACATTTAAAAAACTAAAAAAAGAACCTACGGGGAAGAACGGCCCACCCAGAAAGTGTTTCTCGGGGGATCACAAAAGATGAGATGCAGCCAGTGTACTGAGTAGGCTTGAGGTAGGGCACTGGGCTTCTCAGAGAAGCTGTGTCAGGGCTGTGTATGTGTGTAAAGGGCCAAGTGAGCAATGAGTGCTAAGGGGTGCTCTAATGGCAGCCTGCTGTGCAGCTTCAGCACTCAGGGTTCTTTATCACTGGAAGTGGGGGCAATCCTGCAGACTCATAGCAGTATGACTCTAAACAGACAAGAGGTTTTTCCAAAGCACACAGTCACCGAGACACAGGGGCAGGGAAGCTGCCTGAGTGTGGCCCAAGATTTCCAAGGCTCAAGGTGGGTCCATGGGACATTGGTGGTAGAAGCTAACAGATGCAAAAGGAGTTCAGATTTTGCACTTGATATCCTTGTGGTGCAGGTAGAGATGCCAGGAGAGGCTAACCCTCAGTCTGGGGAGCTCTTTACACACAGGGTCACCTGGGAACAATTCTGGGTGACAAAGAGCATCTGTGTGCTCAAGGAAGGGTAGAGGTGGTACAGGAGATGTGGACAGTGTGAACCACCAAGGGGAAGGTGATCTGACCTGGTGTCAAGACTGGTGTATGGATGTGGATGGGTGTGGAAGGGGTGGTGGTGGTGAGCTGCACACTGACAGCAGGGAGGGCCCCATGGAGAGAGAAGGGTGGGAGGGGGTACTGGGTTCAGGGTGTGGCTGAGAGGGGCAGGTGCAAGGTCGGCAGTCATCCTACATGCAGGCGGACCTTCAGGGCTCCGCTTAGTTGAGGGTGGGCAGACTGTCCTGGGGAGCTGCCCTCAGCCACTCCCTGGACATGTGCAGTTCAAGCCTCCCCTATTGCTAGAAGCCTCCTCCCTTGGCTCTGCCAGGTTCTGTCCCCACATCCACTCGAACCTCCTTGATGGCTGCCATGCGTACGGTCTCATAGTAGTGCAGGGGTGCGTTGGGCGTGCTCATGTCGTAGCCGAAGCCTGCAACTGCCACCTCATCACAGCCATGCAGTGCCATGGTCACTGCCACACTGCCAAGGGTTGGGATATTCTGGAGGACAGCATAGAGGAAACATGAGGATCAGAATTCTGCAGAACTGGTGATGCTCCATTCCCAAGGAGGAGCCTTCCTCCCAGAGTGCTCCTTCCAAGAATCATGGCTACCCAGCCATCCCTCCCAGGGCATCTCCAGCCCTGTTTGCTCCCTTCCCTCGCCCTGGGCCCAGAGTCTCACCCCCCGGCCCATGAGGCCATTGTTGAAAGGCAGTCCGATGAGGGTGAAGGCAGCTTCCTGGATGAAGTATGGGTTGAGGATGCGAATTTCGGGGGGCTCCTTGGGGACTCGAGTGGCCACAGATTTCCAGAAGCCATCTGATGCACTCTGAGGACACAGTGTAAATGGGCATGAGCCAGGAATACACTGATGATGGGTCGGGTGAGTGGTAGGGACTCCTAATGGGCACAAGTGAGGTGTAGAGGGACAGCAGATATGTGACAGACACATAGGGAAGTGGCAGGACAAGATGAGCATGTGTTGGGGCCATGATGTAGAACAGGATACACAATGAACTGCAGCGAGGGCACAGGCTATGGGATGCTCTCAGAAATGCTGCTCCGGCCAGTGGGAGTCCATGTGCCAATGGGAAGACTCAAGGGTCTGGCTGTCCTGCCTCCCTGCTGCACTGTCCCAGAACCTGGCCTTGCCCTCCTATCTGCTCTGCAGAGCTTGTCTCTTTTCCCTTCTACTCACTCTCCTGGCTTTCAGTCAATTGTGCTAAAGTGAACCTGAAAAATAAAGACAAAATATGAGCTCTATACAATAGCAGAATGACATTCAAATCACAGTACTAATTAGAGTTGGGTGATGACAGCTTCAATAGCTGTAACCTGAGGCATTCTTCCCTCCAGGATTTCAATGCCAGCTGGAAAGTATCACTGCTGATGCCTGACATCCTCTGTCTGCTCCAGGGCCATAACCTTTTCTCCTAACCCTCCACTCACTCATCACATGGAGAACTTTGAGTCCCCCAGTCCTTCCTGATCTTGAGAAGGATTCTTTTTTTTTAGCTGACTCAGGCTGCTATAAGGGTGGGTCTGGTGTGGCATGTGGAGCTGGGGATCGAACCATGGTCCCCTGAACCTGAGTTTGCCAAAGCAGGAGCTTTAAACAACTGAGCTCTCCTGCAAGCCCCCAGCCCTTCCTGCTCTAAACCCTATAGTAAATACTTTCACTATTACCCTGTGGGCCTCTTTGATATCTTGCGTCTTATCCTGCTACTGCCATATTCATGGAAACTGACCTTGGCACCTATCCCTTCTTCCTCTGCTCTTACAGTTGGGCTCCTGATTACTGCTGAAGGAAGCACAAAGCGAACCTCAAAGCTGGAAGGATCACCACAGGCTCCAAAGTTGAGGACCAATGCAACAGATCAGAGGATGCAGAAAGAACTACAGACACACTCAGCCACTTTATCTTTGACAGAAGAGCCAAACACCTTCACTGGAGGACAGCCTTTTTAATAAACGGTGGTGCTGGAAAACCTGGCTTTTCATATGCTGAAGACTAAAACTAGACCCATATAGCTTGCTCACACTATATTAAGCTAAAATTAAAATGGACCAAATATTATTAAAACAAACACTAAATCTTCTGGAAGACAGAATAGGTAGAACTCTTAAAAATACTGATATACAGAAGGATTTTACAAACAAAACCTTAGTTGCACAAGAAATATCACAAAGAATCAACAACTGGGGTCTCTCATCTTGTTTTTGCTATTATTATTATTGTATTTTTGTCTTTCTATTATTTTCCTAGAAAGCCTAGATATAGAAAGAGACCCCATTTATAATCATAACAAAAAATATCCAACACTGAGCAGTAGACTTCAGAAATCTGAAGAAAACTATAATCTTTTATTAAGAGTCATTACAGACCACGTAAAAATGGGAGACATGGCCCAGGGAGATAGCTCAGCAACACTGAAATAATGGGATGGTATTTTTCTTTTCTTTTTTTTTTTTTATTTTATTTATTTATTTATTTTTTTCTTGTTTCAGAACCTTTGTTTATTCACTCATTTTTATGGCCGGCTCAGCCCACCCCGAGGGCAGGGCTGGCGCAGCATGTGGTGCCGGGGATCGAACCCTGGTCCCTGAAGCCGCCCAAGCTTTCCCAAGCAGGCGCTTTAGACCACTGAGCCATCCCGCTGGGCCCCTGGGATGGTATTTTTCTTACTCACTAAGATATCTGTATGACTATGTACTTGTTAACTGTGATCTGTTAACTTAAGGAATAACTAACAGATTAGTAAAGCTTTAAGTAAGTCTGGGGATTGACATGTGGGCCACAAGCTGACCCCAGATGTGGGTGGCTCACCAATAGGCCTGTAGCCTGCATGAAACAAAAAGCCAAAGAAGTCCTCTCTTTTATTCACTGGAGGAGGCCTAGTCTTCTCCACTCCTTGCCTTTGGACATGCACTTTTTGAGTTCCTTCAGCTCCTGCTGTAGACTCTCTATCCTTCCCACGCACTCACACCAGACTGCCGTGAAGTCAAGCCTCTGACCTCTGACTGGATCCTACGGCCTTGTAGCTCAGAGGTGGGCCTTGTGCATTCTTCCACCTCTGAGAGCAGAGCCATACGGTTTACCCAAACCTACCTAGTAAACCCTTTCTATATGGGGACTGGGGAGATAGCTCTGTGGCACAAGTGCCTGCCTGGCAAGTGCAAGGTCATGAGTTCAAACCCCTCTCCCCACACAAAAATCCTTTCTGTAATCACAAACATTTTACATCAAATCTGTTTCCTAGTGCACTCTAATATAGCATATATATATATATATATATATATATATATAGTATAGTATAGTGTACATATACTATTATATTAGCACTGGTGATAGTATGCTGAGGCAAAATTCTTCTTGCTCCCAGGAGTAAAATTTGGTACAGTATTCCTATAAAAAGTCATCAGACAATATCCATCTAAAGCCTCCAAGCCATTTATTCCTATGACTCCAACATTTCCCTTCTAAAAGTAATAAAAATGGTGAAGACCTGTGTAAAAGTGTATTTTTAAAAATGAGTTTACATTTTTATTTTGAGACAGGGTCTCATTAAGTTGCCGAAACTGGCCTTGAACTTGTGATCCTCTACTTTAGCCTTCAGGATAGCTAGGATTAGAAATATGTTCCATTATAACCATAATAATAGTGTTATTCATAAAAGTGAAAAACCAGAAAAAAAAAACTCCAATAAGTTACAACAATGGTGTGGTTAAGTAATACATGTAACAGACTGTCATAGACACTGAACTTACTTTTGAGGATCTTGTCACATGGATGATGTACGTACTTACTTCTATTTTTGGACATCAACAATGTCTTATTTCCTCAGATTTGTCCCCCCCCCCCCCCCCCCGTGTTCTTTTCCCCTTCAGCCCATCCATCCACCAAACCAGAAACCTGGAACCTTCAGAGGTCCTCTACTCTCTCACCCCCTGATGCTATTGAACCTCTGGTCCTTTTCTTCCTGACTCATTAGAATTCTACTGTTTTGGGCCGGCGGGATGGCTTAGGGGTCTAAAGTGCCTGCTTGGGAAAAGCTTGGGTGGCTTCAGGGACCAAGGTTCGATCCCCGGCACCACATGCTGCGCCAGCCCTGCCCTCGAGGCGGGCTGAGCCAGCCATAAAAATGAGTGAATAAACAAAAAAAAAGTTCTGAAACAAGAAAAAAAAAAAAAAAAAAAAAAAGAATTCTACTGTTTCATGCCTTGCTCCCAGAGCCACTGCTACCATCAGGTCCAGGCCTCATCATCCTTCCATCTAGACTATCATAATGATGTGTCAACACTCTAAAGCTCGGCAGATGACTGAAGTATAAATGCCACACAACTGTTGAATCAATTTGCATGTTCCATACTCAGAATCAGTGTCTGGAACAGGTTGGTTCTGCCTCCCAAACTACTGTCCACTCTATTAGAATGGTCTTACAAAAAACAAATCAGAACATATCATCTTTGCCTACAGGAAGTTCTGCCTATCCCACTGGGTTCCATCTCAGTCCACCTGAAGATGCCACTAATTCTTACCTCCATGCTCTTGCTGCTCTTTCTGGTCTCTAGTACTCCGTACCTGCCTCCATGTGCCTCACCCTTCTCAGCACCTACCTCTTTCATGGCCTTCCTGGCCCTCTTTGACCCAATGTAGAACTGACAGCTATTCTTCAAGAAACAATACGGGGGGGGGGGAGAGCATCAACAATGGAACACAGTTAAGATCCTAGGTCATGTTGGGTATTGGTGGTGCACACCTATAATCAGGAGGCTTAGGTAGGAGGACGACTGTGTGTTCAAGGTCATTTTGGGCTCCATAGTGAGTTCAAAGCCAGCCTGGACTGCATGGAGAGACCATGTCTCAAAGAACAAACACAAAAGAGTATTCTTGGGATGTACCTTTAGTTCTGATCACTGTGTGGAAATCCTGGACCAAGAATAAATAGGTTTCTTTTGGATAAACTAGGGACATTGTTAGTATTTATCTTGTGGGCTGCTGTGAGAATGAAATGGTATTACTCGGGCTGAGTGAACATTGGTGGTGTGCTATGTGCCTTATACCCCTGTACCCTGCAGAGTAGTGCTCCCATCAGATTCATCCCTGCAGCCCAGGGCCCAGTCCAGGGAGAGCAGTGAGGAGGCATGCAATGTAGTAACAGGGGACATGACATCTGCAGCAGAAGGCACCCCTGCTAAGTCTCCTCTGCAGCCATCCCTCCAGGGGCTGTCTGGTTTCAGCCATGCTCTCCTCCTGTTTGCTACCTCTGCAGCAACATGTCTTTCTCTGGTAGACTTTGTGCTCCACGTTTGGCTCACAAGCCATGTGCTTAGAACACTCAATCTTAGCCCATCAGAATGAGGGAGCAAAGGCCAAGTCTATGTTGCTCTTCTACCCTTTTTCTTTCTATGTCTCTGGCAGGTGTGTGTGTTAAAGACAGGGCAGCAGAACCAGAAGAAATGGGAAGGTGGAGAAATAGCCAAGCCTTTTGGTAGAATTTGAAGAAGCCCCTGTCTGCATGGACCAGCTGTGGATGGGTCACATTGGCTGAGGGTAGTGTCAACCCTGGGAAGAAAGGAGTCTCAAAGAGCCCCATGGTGAACAGGACACTGCCTGAGAACTTTGGTGCTGCTTCTCTTCTTTCCTGCTGGTTGGTGTCGTGTCCTTATGTACAGCTTCCTCAGGAATTTCAGGGAAGGGGAAGCAGTAAAACCCAGATGTGATTTGAGTATTTCTTTGTTTCTCCAGCCATAAAAATATGGGCTATCAAAAAAACCTCAGCCTGTCTCCTAAAAGACAAAAACTCCATAGCTCCTCTTCTCAAGAGTATACAGGCACAGACACATAACCTCTTGCATACCATGGCATAGCCTTGGCAGTCTGGAAAACCGAGGTTCACATTCCAATTCTATACTTCTATGACCCGGGGCATCTCATGCCATCTCTTTAAGCCTCAAGTTCCTCTTGCATAAAACAGGGATGACAAGACTCATTTCATAGAGAGCTGAGAGGATTAAATGAGATGCTGTGTGGTTTATAGCATCTGGTAGTGTCTGGTATACAACAAGAGCTTAATAAGCCCTACAATCAGGCCAGAGTGTTATGAGCCAAGAAACTGAAACAGAGGATGTGGTTGGCAACATCAAACACCACAAAAATAGAGCAGCACACATCCACACCTGCACTCATCCACAGGTCTACACCTGCACATGTCCGGGCACTCCAACAGGGGAGCTAGATTTTCCCTTTCACACATGCATATGGGTAGTGGGAACTGCAGGCCTGCCTGTTGTGAGGTGACACTGCCAGGCATGGGGGGCCCAAATCTGGACTAAAGTCCATCACATCTTAGTTCCATGATCCACAGGACACAACTCAGAGGACCTGGCCCCAAGGTCACACCTCTCCTCAAGGTCCCTGCGAGTGCATTCTTTGTTGGATACCTCCCCCTCCAGGAATGACCCCACCTCAGTCAAGTCTGGACCCAGCTCCTTGGTGTGCAGCTGCCAGTCTCCTGCTGATACAACCAGCTTTGCTCTGTCAGCAGAGCCAGGAGCAGGAGGAAGGATGTGGGAAGAAAGCACCTTGCCTTCAGGCTCCTGTGATGCTGTTACTTCCCGGGCCCCCTTGAGATGCCATGTCTGAGCGGTCTGAGGGCAGAGATCTGCCCTGGCTGGCTTTCACAGCCAAGAGTAGGGCAGATGCGTTTATTTCTAATCCTTGCCATGGCTACTGCCCTGGATAAACAAACTTTCATGGGGCCACTCTGCCACCATCTTGCCTTCTTTCAGTTCACTAGCTTCCCTCTATGTGTCTGATCTTGACACACTTGGGAACAAAAGGACTGTGGCCCTCCACTGCTCTGGGAGACAGGCAGCTTATGTGACAGCTATGAGTATGGATGTAGGTCTGAACCCTAACACCCCAGCAATTCCATGCATGTCCTTCATGCTTTCTAAGCCTCATTACATAATATCCTCATCTATGGAATTAGAGTATGAATTTAAGTTCTGACTTTATTGTGGTTTTGAATCATGTATGCATGTAAAATGTTTATGTCAGAATGATTTACCTTTTTTTTGGTGGACCCAGGGCTTGAACTTATGACCTTGCACTTGTCAGGCAGGCACTTGTGCCACAAAGCTATCTCCCTGGCCCCTAAAATGTTTAATTTAAACATTTTTAAATTAAATTCAATTTACGCCGGGCATGGTGGTGCATGCCTGTAATCCTAGCACTTGGGAGGCTGAGGCTGGAGGATCAGTGTGAGTTTGAGATCAGCCTGGGCTATAAAAGTAAGCTCAAGGCCAGCCTGTACTGCATAGCGATACCCTGTCTCAAAAAAATAAAAAAAAAAAAATAAATTAAATTTAAGCTCTTGTGGAACTGGGAAGACAGTTTGGAGGTCCAAGTACCTGCCTGCCAAGTGCAAGGAGCCCCACTACAGCATACTGTGCTGGCCCCAGGCCAAGCCAGCCACTAAAACTGGGCATGGTGGCGCACACCTGTAATTCCAGCACTGGAGAGGCTGAGACCGAAGGATCACTGAGTCCAAGCTGTGTAATGAGACCTTGCACCAAATACGTAAGTCAAAGATTGAAGAAATAAAGTGAGCTCTTGTTAGTTTCTGCTATTATTAGTCCTCAGGACAAGGTGTAAGATTCCCAGTGTGCCTCTGGCCTTGAAGACCCTCTAGTGTGTTCCTAGTTTCATCCCTAGACTGCCCCAACAGCTGTAAAGTCTCACTTTTAATATTACGGGGTCTAAATTACAAATGGATGCCCACGCACTGCATATTTAAGATTAAGACTTACATATTTACAATTTATAAACGAAGTCATTAAGCTGCTAATCAAAATATGGTCTATCTTTCCTGAAAAATGTTTTGCAGGTTAGGAAGGAATTTACAATTCTGACTGGAAATCTGTGCTGGAGCACAGCAGCAGAGGAGAACTGGTCCAGCCCACCTATTGCTGTTCCCTTCCCACACCCTAACTAAGAACTGTGTATGTGCACTTCTCACCCTGCACATTCAAACTCTGCTCACAGCCTCTGCAACAGTCCTCCTGGGCCTAAGCATCAGCAGTTACATTCTGCCCACAGGAAGATGGAGGGAGATATGGCACATTTAGGCAACAAATCTGGAGGCCTCCAGAGCCTGCTAACAGTCCTGCAAGGCTGGATGGGCCCGGCATAGTGGCTGGGAGCACTGCAAGGCAAAGAGTACGGCTACAGCAGATGAATAGGGTCCCACTACCCAGGTCTAGGGACCACAACAACCAGTTATACGGAATTATTTTTTTTTTCTTGAGCTACTAGGAATTGATCGCAGGACCTTCACATTGAGCTACATTCCTAGTAACCACTCCCATTAATTTATATATATATATATATATATATATATATATATATTTTTTTTTTTTTTTTTTTTTTTTTTTTTTTTTTTTTTTTTTTTTTTTTTTTTTTTTTTTTTTTTTTTTTTTTTTTTTTTTTTTTTTTTTTTTTGGTCTTTTTGAGACAGGGTCTTGCTATGCAGTTCAGGCTGGCCTTGAGCTCACTTTTGTAGCCCAGGCTGGTCTCGAACTCACATCAATCCTCCTGCCTCAGCCTCCCAAGTGCTGGGATTACAGGCGTGAGCCACCACGCCCGGCTTTGTTTTGTTTTTGAAACATGTCTAAGTCACCAAGTTGTCCTGGCTGGGCTTGACCTTGTGATCCTCCTGGCTCAGCATCTCCGAGTGATGAGAGTGCCATCATGCCTAGCTTTGAAATTATTTTAGTTAAATAAATGTACCATTAACTTTGCCAGTGCTGTTCTTTTTTTTTCTTTGTACCTGAAATAGTTCTACCATAGAGAGGCTGAGACATGCAGCCCATTTAGGATCTGAGACCTAAGTATTCTACAGCCAAGATTTGGGGACTCTTGACCAAGGTGGCATCTGTTCCCTTGGTTCAGGGCCTTCTGGCTGACCTATAGGCAGTGCTCAGTCTCACGTCTCGGGAGGTGGCTGGCACTGCAGGTGAGCGTGGGCTATCAAGTGTTGGTGGATTCTGCCCCATTTAGTCCTTAGAGCGGTGTCCAGGTGGCCTTGGCAGAGGAAGAGGCTGATTTCTGTTCCTAGCACTGAATCTGACCTTTGCCCTATGTAAAGAATAGGGAAAGAGCAGCAGTGGAGGTGGCACGTGTGCTTCTCTACTCCAGCCAGCAGTGGAACTGTATCTACCCAGTAACATCCCAGTCACATTCGAGTTTGGCTACTATAAATAACATACAAAAGAAAATCTGGGCATACAGATTCTTTCTTTCTTTCTTTCTTTTTTTTTAATAATTATTTTATTTTATTCTTGTTTCAGAACTTTTGTTTGTTTATTTGTTTTTATGGCCGGCTCAGCCTGCCCTCAGGGCAGGGCTGGCGCAGCATGTGGTGCCAGGGATCGAACCGCGGTCCCTGCAGCCGCCTGCAGGCGCTTTAGACCACTGAGCCATCCTGCTGGGCCCAGATTCTTTCTTCTTTGTACCAAATGTTTCCTTCCCAAAAATCTTGCCTTCCTGGATACTCTGACTAGCAGCTTTTATCTTAGCAGCTTTTGAAAGTGGCTGTCACTGTATTCTTGTCAGTCTATTGTGTCATAATTTAAACACTTTCTTTGACAGTGTGAGAGCTGACAAGCTGCACCCTACTGTCTGTATATGAATGTCTCCTACTGCTGGGCAGGCCACACTTTTGTTTGTTATTCTTATTTTCTTTCCTCTGTAATTGGGTACTTCTTTCCCCGTAGTTACTGGGCTTCCAAAGGTTTTCTTATCTACCATCCTGAAAGTATGCCCCCCGCCACATTTTTTGAGAGGGTTTTCTTATGTAGTAAAAGCTAGGCTCAAACTCACAACGCTCTTGCTTCAGTTTCAGACAGCTGGGATCACAAGCACAAGCCACTACGCCGTCTCTCATACTTTCTAAATACACTTTTCAAAACTGTGTGCTACAGTCTTATTTGTTTAAATTTGCATATGGTATTAAGATTTGATTTCTACTTCTTCAAAGTTTCCTTTGGCTATTTTTTTTATAACTTACTTTTTATAGTCTTCTTGGAATTTATTTAGATGAGTATTATGAGGAAAGGGTCAAAAAACCTTTTTTTAAAGCTATATTTGGAAAAAGCAAAGAACAAAAAGAGGGGTTGGCTTGGGGCAGACCACGTGATGCTGACAGACAAAGAAGCAGGGCGCCAGGGACTGTTTAGCTTTCATTTCTTTATCAAGGAGAATGATCTTGAAGAATAGATTCTAAGGACAAGAGAGCAAGAGGATACGAGGGTCTGAATCCAAACGAATCATTTCCTAGGCAATAAAAGCAAGAGACAGAAGAATTCAGAGGAAAGAGCCCTGACCAACAGCCAAAGCTTGGGGTCAGAACCCTGATTGTTCAGAAGTCACTGCCTCACTTTGGCCTTAGTTTCCACATCTATTTATTCCTTTCCATATGGCAATTATGTTCAAACCCTGGTGGTGGTTCTGGGCTTGCAGACATAAATAAGGCTGTTCCTGTTCTCCAGAAACCTAGAAGACCACTATCTAACACAGTCCTGGGAAGGGTGGTAGACGAAACTAGGGGTATGAATAGGAGGCCACAGCTTGTATCATGAGTGTGCTGTGCACATGTTGTGTGTGGAATAAAGAGTGAAAAGGGGGCCAGAGAGATAGCTCAGCAGACTAAGTGTCTGCTTAGGCAAGCTCAGGGACTGGGGTTCAATCCCCAGCACAATATGCAGTGCGCTGAGTTGGCCACTGAGACTGGCCATGGTTGTGCACACCTACAATCCCAGTGCTGGGGAGGCTGAAAACAAGAGGATCATTATGAGTCTGAACTGTGTAGTAAGACCCTGTACCTCCCTGGTGCCACATACCATGCCAGCCCTGGAACCCCAAGTGTGCTGTGCCAGCCCAGAAACCAGGCATGATGGCACATGCCTGTAATTTCAGCAGTGGGGAGGCTGATACAGGAGGATCACTGTAAGTCTGAGCTGGGCAGTGAGACCTTGTAGCCAATAAAGAAAAGAAAAGAAAAGAAAAGAAAAGAAAAGAAGAGAAAAGAAAAGAAAAGAAAAGGAATCCCCAACAAAGTGAAGACAACTCACAGAGTGGGAAAATTTTTTTAGCTAACTGTCCCTCAAACAAAGGACTTATATCTAGAACATATAAAGAACTTAAAAAAATCAGACTTCCCCATATTCAAAGACCCAATACTAAAGTAGCATCTGAGATGAACACATACTTCTAAGATGAAATACAAATAGCAAATAAGCATATGAGACTATGTTGAATATCATTAGTCATTTGAGAGATGCAAATTAAAACAACACTGAGATTCCATCTCACTCCAGAAATAATGACTGTTATCAAGAAATCAACCAATTAACAAACGCTGGAGGGGCTGTGAGGAAAAAGGAACCCTTCTCCACTGTTGGTAGGAGTACAGATTGGTGCAACCACTGTGGAAATCAATGTGGAGACTCCTCAAAGTACTAGGAATAGAGGTCCCATTTGATCAATCTATTCCTCCGCTGCGTATCTTCCTGGAAGAATTAAGAATATCATACCACAGCTCCCATACTTACAGTGGTACATTATGTAATACCTAAATCTTTGAAACAATTCAAATGCCCATTAACCGAGGAATGGATTAAAAAAAAAAGATGCATTAAAAAAATACAATGGAGGGGGCCTGGCAGGATGGCTCAGTGGTCTAAGGTGCCTGCAGGCAGCTGCAGGGACCATGGTTCGATCCCCGGCACCACATGCTGCGCCAGCCCTGCCCTCAGGGCAGGCTGAGCCAGCCATAAAAATAAATAAACAAACAAAAGTTCTGAAACAAGAAAAAAAAATTAAAAAAAATATAATAGAGTACAATTCAACCATAAAGAAGGATAAACTTGAGACATTTGTAGGTAAATGGATGTACCTTGTGACCATACTCATGTGAAATAAATCAGACACACATGTGTAAACACTGCATTGTTTCTCGGATGTGAGAAAAGTGTCAGAGTAAATGTACACTAGATATTATAAAATAGGAAGAAACTGCTCAAAAGGAAAGAGAAACTAGGGAGGGGGAAGAGGAAAGGAAGGAAGGGAGAAGGAAAAAATAAAAGAAGGATAAAATGGCAACAAAGCTTTGTAAATAAGGAGGGGAAGAGGGGAAGAGGAGTTGAAGGGAGGGGAGGGGATTGGGAAAACAAGAATCAAGCTGTAGCATATACAGGTACAGATTCCCTATGATGGATATGATCATTATATATATCTAAAATGTAACAATAAGTTTAATAATAATAGTAATAATAAATAAAGCGGCTAAACTCACCTCAACAAGGTAGCTGTAGAAGGAATAGTCACAGATTTGGAGACTGGCAGACTGACTGAATATAGAAAGCAAGGCAGAGGAGGAACCAAAGATGCTTCCCAGGTGCTTCCACTGGCTTCTTCCTAGAGCCTAGTACCGTGCCCAGTAAATACTTGCTGATAAATTATTCCTGCAGAGGTTGAGTCTGCAGAATTCAGAATCAAAAAGTACACCAGGGAGCCAGAGGAATGGGTTTGGAAGCCAGGCAGAGCGCTCAAGTAACGGGAAGGGCAAACACGAAAATGCTGGGATAGGTGATGACTATTCCCAGAAACCAGAACAGAAAGGAAGGAGAGACAATGAGCACAAGCTGGAGAGGGCTTTTATTTTCAAGGTGAAGAGTGACATGAATGAATGAACAGATGCCAGAGGAGGTTCAGGAAACAGACAGCTCTTGTGGAGGTGAGAAGAGCAGGCCCCTGGGGCCAGGAAAAGACTGATACTGAGCAGGAGAGGCCAGGAAAGACTTGCAGGAGGGAAGGAGGGATGAATGCAGGGAAGTCTTGGTTAATGATGGCCTTTATTTATTTTTTTGTGCAGCTGGATATGTGATTTCTGCTTGGGACAGGACTAGGGACAGGGACAGGAAGTAGCTCCAAAATGCTAGTAAGGTAATACTATAACCTCAGCTGTGATTTGTGTCTCCATGTGAGATTCAGTTCATGGTATTAGCCTGGCTGGAGTGGGGCAAGGTATGGAGGAATGAGTGTCAAGCAACTAGGATGGTGCTGGAAGCACAGACTTTGCATGACTTCTGTGACTGATTTTGATTTGAATGACCAAATTAGTAAATTAGAAACGTTACACCACAGTGTTACAGTAAAATACTGTAAGTCCAAAATGTGACCCTGCCACTTCCTACTGCTCAGAGCACCAGTCTCCCAGGTGGCTCAATCAACACATGCAAACTATAGCGTGGTGCCCAGCACGTGGAGGTGGTTCTCAGTGTTGTAAGCCATGGTGGGAGGATTCTAAGCAGGAAGGCATGCGGTCAGGGTGGGCAGTTAGCAAGTCCTGTTTGAATTTAACTTCATCTCTACCACTTCTAGCTGGGTGACCTTAACCAAGCCACTTGTCCTCTCTGCTTATTTCCTGAGCTCTACACAGGGAGCATGAGGTCCTCCCAGCCCTTACAAGGAGTAAGAGGCATGAGGATAGCTATGGCCTCTGGAGATGGCTGCAAAGGGGGTGTTATCCTAGGAGGGCTCAGCTCAGAGGTGTGGTGAGGAGCCTGGAGTGGGGCCATGAATGCTGTCCTGCAGTCTGGACCATGCTGTAGGTCCTGCCCCGAGTCTCCCCAAAGGTGAGGTAGAACCCAGGCTGGGCTCTTCCTGGGCAGTCTTCTAAGGCCCTAGCAGAGAAGGGGCTTAGGTAAAGATGGACATCCAATCCCCAGCTTGGGCCTGGTCCAGTGATGCCTCACATTCAGATATGGTGGCCCTGTTTATCCTGTGGATTTCCCAGATTGCCCAGCTCTGCTGCTGCCGTCACTAGGAGGCTCCAGTCTCCCATTCTGGCCTCTGCCCATTTTGAGGTCACTGGCTAGCTCAAGGCCTATAGTCTAGACAGAAAAAATGTTTCACACTTCAGGGCAACAGTGTTTTCTAACTGTAACACCACTACCACCAATAATAGAAAATAACAAGTAACATTAAAAAAATTGCCCTAGATTAGTAACTTATTAGGTTCTCTGTGCTAGATGCTTTTCTGTTTCACCTTATTTAATTTTAATACTACCCTAAAAGATGGGTAGTACCATTACTATTGTGAGGCTAAATCTAAGGGGGAAAATAATTTGCCAAAGGTAACCTTAGCTAGTATGTACCAGAGTTTAAATGTAAACCCAAGTCTGTAAAACCTGCGGGCCTAAGCAGCTTTTCCTCTCTTAAAACATGCTATAGCTCCTGGAATCACAACCCTCATTTCCTGAACATGAATGAAGACCGTGGCTGGCCTCTGTGATCTTGCCCTTTCTTTTCTTTGCCAGAAAGTGACTTACTGTGATGGTCAAGGCTCTGTCAAAGCTGTCCTGGAGCCAAGCCTCGGCCCTCATGCCCTTCCTTCCCCTGCGGGGCTGGGACCAAACCACATTGACCTGGCCCGATGACTAAGTAGGAAGCTCTGCCCTCATACAGCCACTGTTTCAGGCCACAGGGTTCCTTCTTCTGGACAGTGGATGGGGCACCTCCTGCCTTCATCCAGTACCAGGAGGAGGACACATGGCCCACACCACCTGAGACATGTGGCAGTGTACTCTTGACACACTGGGAGTGCCCTGCTCAGATAACAGTATATTATTCAGTGTTCTAAGCAGAGTGTGGTCTCTCTGGGCCTTGGCATACACTGTTTGGCCTTATTTAATTAGTTATGGGGTGCTTCTCACTCCTTCATCGACTCACTCCTAACTCTTCTTGAGGGCCAGCTCAGCAGTGTCTCCTCCAGGAAGCCTTCTCCTGTCCGTTCCCAGCCTGGCCCCCGAACTGTGTTGGTGTCCCCTTGCCCCTGGCATGATACTTGCTTCACTGCACCACCAGTGTAGTTTCAGAATGTCACTTCTACTATGCTGTGATCAACTTAGGGCTGGGAGGACTTCGGATTCATCGCTGGATTCCCAGGGAATGCATGGGGGATGGTGGCAGACATGCCTTTGAGGAGAGGTGCTCTGGAGCGGGAGGTTGTACCTCCCACGGTGGCTGCACCCTCAAGTTCTGAGATCCATCCTCCCCGCTGGCCTCAGCTTCCTTAGGTACTCACCTGTTCACAGCTGTTTTTCTGAGATGTCCTCAGCACCTACTGCCTTCCAGGAGCTCCTATACTTGCGTGATAGCTTGGTAAAGGCTCTTGGGACAGGGGTTAGTCTTTTGACAACTCATTTGGAGTTATCAGTGCTACCCTCTAGTGATAATCAAAGGGCCATAAAAGGTGAAGAGGAGAGCTCCCAGCTGGAGAAGAGTAGAGCCAGCCTGTCGCAGGATGTTCGCTCTCCGGTATACTTTGCCCTTCCACACCCAGCAGGACTCCAGGTACCAGAACGGTACGCACTATGACTGTTCATATAGCTACTGGCAGGCAGCACCTGCGATTGAGGCTCAACACCTGTTCCAATCTTGCCCAGCCAGGTCTTGGCTTCAGAACTGAGTTGACTCCTGCCAGAATTTTGCAGGTGAGACTCCAGAAAGGTATGGAGCTTGCCAGCAGCCTTAGGCTGCATGGCTAGAAACACCACTGCAGCAGCAGCGCAGCCCTATGGCTGGGCCCTGTGGCAAGGCACCAGACAGAAGCACCCTGGCTCATGTTCATGTGGGTCTCCATAGCCAGAGAGGTAAAGCAGCGCATGTGCTGGTCCTGGGAGTGCCTTGAGCAGGGTGGAGCAAGGCTATGAAAGCAGGGGGTCTCTGAAGTAGCAAGGGACTCACACTGAAGTCCACTCTTGGTAATGGGAAAGGTCAGGCCCTTGGCAGCTCACTCTGAAGGACTAGGTCTTTTTGTTTTGGACTCTTGCCCCAGAGAGGGCCCACAGCACTACAGAAAACTCATCAATACAGTTCTCACTCATATGAAGCTAGTCCTACATCGCTGTGCATGGCAGGACAGCGCTAAGCTGGGGCCTGAGAGTAAGTGCCTTTATGCTGGAGAACCTTGGCATGCCTGGGCTGGGAGCTTCTCGGTCTTCCTGCTATATGTGGCCCATGATGCAATCTGGCTTTCTTCCCCCTTCTTTCTTTCCGTTCTCCCTTGGATGAACTGCAGGAACCCTGACTTGACTTATCTCCAAGCTCTTGGAAGGATCAAGGAGCAACACCTATCAGACTACTCTGCACCCTAGGGCCTGCCCCCCTTATCTGGACTGCCCGGCTTTTCCCATCCACCTAGCAGAAAGTAGGAGCTGGTGTCTGAACAAATTCCAGATCATTTATGGTGACTGGGTGCTGAGAGGCAAAACCAATGGGATCAGGGCCCGCCCTGAGGGAAGCCTGTGGCAAGGCGCCAGACAGAAGCATCCTGGCTCATGTTCACGTGGGTCTCCGTAGCCAGAGAAGTGAAGCAGAGCATGTGCTGGCCCTGGGAGTGCCTTGAGCAGGGTGGAGCAAGGGTATGAAAGTAGGGGGTCTCTGAGGCCCACACAGGGAGAAAGGAAGTGCCAAGAGGGAGTGGGCATACAGGCAGATGGCTAGAGTAAAAAAGCTCCCGGGATCCCCAGGTTCAGTAAGGCAGGTGTGATTTCCCTCTATATCCCCCTTTAAGATGTTACCCTGTGATTCCAATTCTATTGCCCTCAAGGCAGAGAGGAGTCTGGGGACACTGCTGACACAGGCCCCAGGGTTCTGAGGATGGGCTACTGCCATTCTCTGACTGGTTGTGTGGGTACTGGGCCTTGTTTGAAGCTGAGGCTGTCTAAAGCCAAATGACCACCCTGCTGCCTTCTTCAGCCTGGCTGCGAGATGGGCCCACTTTCCCTACTGTTCCACCTACCTGAATTTCTGGACCTGACTTCTGTCTTCTCTCTTGCTTGCTACCTACTTGACACTGCCTGAACTTGGCCTTGCTTTGGAAAGGGCTGTGGAATTAAACCAAATTACACTGAGATTCCCCCAGTAGGTTAAGCTGTTCCCACTCCCAACTCTTCTCTAAACCTCCAAAAGGAACAACTAACCTCACTGTAGGCAGAGGGCCATCTGTCATTAATCTCTGGCAAGAGGTTTGGGTATTAGAAGATGAATGACCTGAGCAGTGCAGCACCCCTCCCCTGCGGGTGCTGGGGACAGAGCTGGGGTGGAGAGTGGAGGCAGACAAGTTGGTAGGTGTTGTTGGTAGGTGTCCCTGTAGGCCCAGAGCTGGGGAACAGGTCTGAGGAGGAGATTCAGTGGGTGGTCTACTAACAAGCAGTCTCATACTACTCTGCCAAAGATGCTCCTTAAAGAAATGACCCCAGGCACTTGTCTGCCTAGAACAGTGACTCCAGGATCCAATCACACCCAAAGGGCAGAACCAGACTCTGGAAGTTTGAGGATCCAACTACAGGTCAGCGGTTAAGGTTACAAAGAGACAGGTCCACACTTAAAAGCTTGGAAACTGCCACCCTCGAATCTCAGGGGCATATAGTTCCTGAAGAACAGTCTGAGGACTCCAATAAGGCCTTGTTCCTGACTGGAAGACATGGAAGAACCTATAATACCAGAGTCAGAGAGGGCTCAGAGGGAGCAGTGAGGGGCAGCCGCAGGGTCAGGGCAGCAAAGCACGCAGACTGAGAGTAATCCTAGGGTGGCCATAGAGATAAGAGCTTTCCTTCCCTGGGTCAGTAAAGCCAGGGAAGGCTCAGGACTGTTGGGATCTGGTTAGAAGAGGCTGAGAAAGGGTGTGTACCTAGATATCAAGAGGCCAGTAGCACACA
>PVJA010019526.1:0-38291 GCA_004027025.1 Myocastor coypus | reverse complement strand
ATATGGATACACAAGAGAGTTAGGATATACAGCTACTTTGTCTTAGTTCATTGAGAATAAAAGTTTGTACTAATATTGCTTAGATAAAATATCAGGTCTGCATCTTGTCCTCTGAATAACTACTATGAAGACAACTATGTGCATGGTATTAATTATTGTAACCATCCTACTAACTTGTTTTGAAACTATTTCATTGTTATTTTATCTTGTTTTCTCGTTAACCTGAATAAAAAATATGAAAGTAAGAAAAAATAAAAAAGAAATTAAATAGGACAAGAAAAAAAAGCATCAACTGCTCACCTCTGTAAGCCCCCAGAATCAGCAGTACAATTGTCCAAGCCATCCTGCACATATACCTACGTATATCTCCTCCTGCTCTCCCTTGCCAATCCTTTCCCTCATCCCAGTTTTTCCTTCCCTTTGAGCAGCTTCTTTCCCTTTCATGGTATCTGTTGTACCTATCATACTTTATTTACTCTTTCAGTTTCTTACACTAGTGAGACAACACAATGCAGGTCTGATTTATTTCACTTCTCAGCATAGTGTCTAGTTGTACCTATCTATAAAAGCCTCATACCTATTTTTCTTCATAGCTGAGTAATACTCCATTGCATAAAAATACCACATCTATTTCATCCATTCTTCAGTTGATGGGTATTTGGGTTGTTTCCAAGATTTAGCTATGACAAATTGCGCTGCTATAAACTTGGGTGCACGTATAGCACTGTGGTATGATGTTTTCAGTTTATTTTGAAAAATATCCAGGAAGGGAATAGCTCGTTGAATGGAACCTCTGACCCCTTTTTGAGGGGTCTGCACACTGACTTCCACAGTGGTTGCACCACCCTGCAGTCCCACGAACGGTGGAGAAGTGCTCCTCCTGGCTGCTATTTGGTAGGGATAGTTAGAGGCTTCATGGAGAGAGTCTTGTGGTAAGGAATTGGGTCTCTAGCTGACAGCCAGTGAGGAAATGGATCCTGCTAGCAGTTATGTGAGTAGGAAGGTGTACCCTTTAGCACCACAGAACTCTCAAATGGCCACAAGAGCCCCTGATATTCCACCTGCTGCCTCTTGCAATGAGCTGAGCCAGTGCCACCCAGTAAAAGGGACTTGCAGAGTCCAGATCCATACACAACAGTAATATGGGGAAGGAAACTCCCAATCTGCCAAATGTCTGGTGCAAGCTCATGTCTTCTAAAATCAAAGAATGAATTTTAGGAACAACAGAGTTGAGAGGAGTATATATTTCTTGAGAGAAAGAAAAATTCTGTCCATGAGGGACAGAAGGGGACCTCAGCAGGTTTCCAAGGACACTGCCTTTTTTAGGACTCCCCTCCCCCCCCCCAGGATTGAACTCAGGACCTCGTGCTTGCCAGGAAGGCACTTATGCTGCCGAGCTATCTCCTGAGTTGTAGAGATTTTTATAGCATAAAACCAGAAGGCAAGGCAGGTCCAAGGTGGGGAAAAATGGGAAATCACAAGGCAGGCATGAGGTGGGTCAAAACTATGGTCAACCAATAAGATTATGAGCATAATTGCTCAGGTAGGGTTGATTAAATGGGGATCAGATAGGAAAACAAGTCATGTAGCAAGTGGGCATAAAACAGAGCAGGGACCTTTCCTGAAGGGAGAGGGTCAGTGGCACTTCCTGGCTTCCTTAAGGTAATGGGTACCTATTTAGGATACCAGCCCCTGAGGTTATCCTTAGGAAGGGTGCATTTGTTTCATCTGTTGTATTGAGGTCTAGCCCTCAGTGGGAGGTGTCCGTCTTCCCACACTTGCGAGGTATCTATCTGGTTTTCTGCGGCCCCTTCCAGGACCTAGTTCTATTTGACTGCCTATCACGTTTCTATCTAACTGAGCTCTCATAACAACATGAGATAAATTTTGGTATTTTAAGTTGCTATGTTTTTGATATTTTATCACATAGTGATAGATAACTAGTACATTCTGCCCTCAAGAGTTTCCTATCTTCTTTCTAGAATTTATGTATGTGAATGCAAGTAAATGTAAAGAGGTTCTTACTTGCATTTTACTCAAAACATAGCCTACTATTCATACTATTTTGTGACTTGCTTTTCTCAATATGATATTTTTGAGAGGTATTAGTACAAAGACATAGTATAAATCTTCCACGTATTTTTCTAAAACACTGTTCCATCAAACGGCTATGCTGCAATTTGTTTAGCCAGTCCCTCATTTATGGCTCTATAGCAGTGTTTTGATATTGCACTGTTGCACTGTTTTTGTGAATAATCACATATATATGATTATATGTATATATATTCACATATATATGCAAATGTCTTTGTGGCCTCCCTTCTAGCATTGAAGTTTCTGCATCCAAAGGGAAATGTGTATCTGTAATTTTGATATTGTAAAACTCTCCCCTCCTACAAAGATATACCTAGTCATCCTCCCGCAGCACCATGGAAAAATCCTGTTCCCCAAGAGGGAGGGGAGAGTTGTCTGGGCTTGATGTAATGCAAAAATGGAATTCTCCAGGCCGAATGAGCTGATAAAATATACCTATAAAAGATTTTATTTTACTGATAACGAAGTCAGCCTTCCAAATCTAAGTGTTTTCAAAATTTGGTACCTTTCTTTTTTAAAAATTTTTATTGCATTTAGTAAGAAATGATGTGACGATTTCAAAATACACTGACAGTACATTTCCAGTATTTCATACAATGAATATTATTGTCCTACAAGTAGTTATACAGAGCACAGGGTGTAGACATGATAATTTTTCTAATCATTATTGGTACAAAAATTTTTCTTCTCATTAAACTAAGAGAAAGTAGTTGTGTACATAATTGAATGTTCCATAATCGCAGTGGGTTATTGGCAAAACTGGTCCTAGCCCTTCAAGATCAGTGAGGACTCAGGACATAAGAGCACCTGTGCTGTAACTTTCTATAACTCAGTGGTTTCCTAAATTTTCTGTTCAAGGAGATTTTGGGGCTACAGAGGAAAGGTATTGAGGAGATAAAGTGTACCTAAGGAGTGCCGCCTAGAGAGAAAACATTCTTTTGGACTTTCATAGAGAGCAAACTGGTCAAGCAATGGCCATGACTCATCCAGATGGCTGACACTGACAACAGTTCTACAAAGCACTGTACATGGTTTCAAAGTAAATCCTGAGGGGATTTGACTGACCTTGGGAGATATAAAAGTTGCATGTTTTGTTATACAAGTCTTGCTTTAACTTGCCCTTAACTACCCAGCAGAAAAGTTTAACCATGAGGCATAAAATGTAAATCCAGAGTAGTATGCTGAGCTGTAAAAGGCTTAAAATTTTGTACCTTTCTATGAGATTAGTGTGTTCCTCAGGTTTGCTGAAGATATAAAGTTCAGTTTCCCTTTGAGGATGCCTGCTAAGTAACACATTAGCAGTTCCCACTTTTACAAAGTGAGAACAAGGAGGGCACAAGGTCCGTATGATCTCCTTCCCCCTACTAGAGAACATCCAAGAAATGCAGTACTGGGGGATTTCAGGAGTGTTTTCAACAATTCCAACATCATCAACATAAGTGGGTCCCTTCCCAAGCTCACAACTTTTACCTTACTATCTTATTTATAAGATACATTTGATTTACAGGGAGATCATTGATTTGCTAACAGTTCTTCAGGGAAGAAGAGAAACACTACCTTAAATGTTCAATTGATTGCGAGATGAATCTGTCGTAGAGGTGACAGAATATAAATAACTATGTCACTTAATTCAGTTCAGTCCAGCTGAGTAGATTGCATGCCTTTTCCTGCTCTCATTTAAAAACTTTCATTCTTTTCCCTTTTCCTTCTTTTCTCAGTGAGAGTATGGGACTGGCCTGGAGTAATTAAGTCTGTCCCTTCTAAGAATTGGTGAATAGGGGCTGGGTGAGCCTGTCCTGGAATCTGTCAGCCCTGGAGCCAGGCACTGGCTTTCACCACTTACTATTTGGAAGATTACATAATTCACCATGCTTTGGAGGCTTGTCCTTCTCCTCTGGGAGCAGAGCTATTAACAACTGCTTTAGGGTACTTGCATTTGAAAGTAGGATACTTGCCAGGATCCCAAGGCACAAAGGAGGATTTTACTTGAAGAATACAAGGGCAACTAATGGACCAAAAGGCCACAGCAAGGTGGAATGGCCACTGGGCTTGGAAAATCCACTCTGGCACTGGTGCATTCTTAGGATTATTCTTGCATCTCCTGCGTAGAGCAACCTTCTCCACAAGACAAATCTAAAGTTTTATATCTTGTCACTGCCAGTCATGAGATGAATCCAATCCTAAGGTCCCAACATCTCAAATCTGAAGGAAAGAACTATTTTGTCAACTTAGGTGATGTACCCATTCCTGGAACATGTAATTAATCAGAGGAGGAATGGGCAGACTTAGAAAGGGATGAGAAGCAGGAAACACATCGGAATCTGAGTTGTGATGAAGAGCATGGGTCCGTAATAAAGAGTGGCAGTTGCCAGAGTTGCCGTGGGGGATCAAATGTGCACCAGGCAGCTTGCCCATGGCAAGTGCTCAGTAAATGCTCAGCATCACAGAGGAGCCTATAGATACCAACTGGTAACATTCGTCATTGCTTCCATGTTGGCCAACTTATTGAAGTCATTACATGCATATCTCATCAATAAAAATCCTTTATATTTTTACTTCTTATCCCTAACAAACCTTCTCCACCAGACACATTTAAGAATCTGTATAACTCCTTGGGGGAAGGGCTCAGTGGACACAAATGAGAAGAAAGGGAATTCAAGTAGATGTGTTCTTTCTGTGATCCCTCCCTCTCCTTTTTCCTCTCCATTTCTTCCTCTCTCCCTCCCTCCCTCTCCCCTCCCCCTCCTTTCCTCCCTCTCTTTCTGATTGCATTGTTGGAATGCTAAACTTTCAAAAGTTGTTACCTCCCAGTTGGGAACCCACAGATTAATAAATGTGTTTGCTGCTTTTGGGTTTGGGGAAGACAGCCTGTACCTCTGATGTCTTGCTTACCCATGTTGTCTGCCTGTAACCTAGATTTCTGGCATTGCTACAACTTCTTAGCTCACTTGAGCCCTGAATCTGGTTTCAATTCAGAAAGACCTGAGACCTCTGGCCTGTGTAATTACTCTGGGATTTGGACAATAGTTTTCCTCTTCTGAGGATAATAGTGGTAGGAACTTATACAGATGGGGGAGAGGCACTGGAGTTTGGAGAAAACCTGCTGTTTGCTGATGATGTTCATGGCTAGTTGGCTGTGATCAATTCTCCAGAGTCCTTCAAGTACAGATCCTTCTTTTAGTCTAACCTACCCTATTTGTGCAGCTATAATAGAACATTATAAAATAGGTAATTTGTAATGAGCAGTTTAATTGGCTCATGACCCTGAAAGCTTGATGTTTGAGACTAAGGGGCTATGTTTGATGAGGACCTTCTTGCTGCATTACACAACAGAGGGTGCAGGAGACAGAGCATCAGTCTCACGACAGCAACCCCCTTCCCTTGGTAACAGTGTTACTCCATTCACAAGGGCTGTGTCCTCACACTCTGTAAGACCCTTTTTTATTTTTAATGTATTTAGTACAGAGTCTATAGGGTCTCACGACATACATCAGAGTCGTAGTTATCTTCCTGTTTTCAGCTTCCCAAGTGCTAGGATTATAGGCTCATGCCACCATGCCCAGTCTCAATCACTGTCTCAATGCTCCCTGGAGGGGGGCGGGGGTGACACGGCTCAATCTGTAAGTCTTAAAGGTCCTATGTCTCCATGCTGTTGCACTGAGTATTAAGTTTCTAACATATGAACTTTGAGAGGGCACATTCAATGTTGGTGCTGGAAATTTTGCATTGGCTCCCAGACCCACTTTCCACTGTCTTATCTACTCTGTGCCCCAGGGAGGGTCACTTGCATGTGATATCACCTGGGCTCCTTCACCCTCTGGTGGATCTTGGGTTTGGCCAATGGAGGAGCCTCATAGAGGTTAGATGGTTGCAAGAGAGAGAGGGTGAGGTGTGTGTCCTATGGCTCTTCCCACTGGGGTTGCCCTGGGCAGGCAGCTCCTGCCAGCTAGCTCTCTTTGCCTAGCTGCTGTGCCTATTCTCCTTGGGTCCTGTGAGTTCTCCCTCTCCTTTCTTCTCCAGGTCTCAGGGTGGCCAGGGTTGTCACTATTGCCAGACCAGGGGTACAGCTGCACTCTCCTTGGTTTTCCTAAATCCTGCTTACACTGTGATACAGAGCCCTTTGTTCATCTCCCTTCAGTTATACCATTGAGGATGTTGTATGTTTTCTGCCACAAGCCTGATTGATACATTATCCCAGAGGCAGAATCAATTCATTTAATTTTATCACTCATTTATTTACTCATGAAATCTTCTGCAAACATTGACTGTGTGCCGAGATTTGTCCTGAATCTTCTAAAGATGAGAGATTTTTGTATGTTTCCACATTCCCAGCTGTGACTGCAGAGGAGGAGCTGGTAGAGGAGGAAGAGAAGGAGGAGGAGCACAGGAAGAGGCAGAGGAGGGGCAGGAGGAGAATGCAGAGAGAGAAGATTCAGTTGTTCACCCTGAAACTAGCCCGGAGAGGAAGGAAACATGCTGATGGGCTGGGGTTGCTAAAGGGCCAGTCCTAGAAAGGCTCCCAGAGGAAAGCCCAGAGGGCTCTGTAGCAGTGGCTCAACTGAGGACCTAGGTTAGGGACAGTGTGGTTGCTGGGTGCAGCTCTCCCTGCAGAGAATCCACAGAAACCCCGGAGGGTGCATAACACTGAACCACTGTCCCACAGTCATGATGCACCCTGGATAAGAATGAATCAATGAAAAAAAAAAAAAAAACAACCTCGAGAGAATCTTACAAAGTTAAAGACTGAGTTGTGATTTTCACTGTGGACACATGAATAAAGTAATGTCAGCAAATAGAGACATATGAGCCACCGAGCACAGGGCGCTGGGCTTGTAGGGCTGCACCGGGCAGCCTTGACGACACTAGGTATTTACCTTGCAGATAAATGACCTTGTTTCTTGCCCCAAATGCATCACTGGTGGGTAATATTTATGCAGATAGGAAGCATTCGCTTCACTTTATTCAGTCCTGGGATGTTGGTACCCATTTGATTTTCTACCTTTCGACTCTACACTGTTCTTCAGGGGACTCCTTATATGTTCTGCATTTTGATAAACAATGCCAAAGTGACAGATTTTGCTTCTAAATGAAATTGTGTCCAGAAAGTGGGAGACAAAGTCTTATAATTCACCTTTGGCTACAGACATTTCATCAAAACTTATTTTTGCTGTTTTGATCTCCACTGTGTCACCTTAGTGAGTGCTCCCTTGTGCCCTATGAATCAAACCCATTGGAGATGCAGGAGAATTGCATTTAAAATCAAATACAAACCAAAGATTCATCTGTACGGGAGGAAGAGAAATGCGCATGAATCCTACTTTCAATCTTCTGTGATTCCAACTGAGTTAGTTTTTGAAAACTCTGGAGGATGAGGCTTTCCGCTTCCCAACTTGCATATTATTATTATTATTTTTTTGGCAGGGGCACAACATTAGAGCAGAGTAGAAGCAGAAGGTTCTGCTGTGAAATCAGAGCCTTGCCTTCCGTCTAGCTGGAGGTTAGTCTTTAATGTTCCCTGACAGAATTTCTTTTAATATAAGAAGGGATGTTAAAAAGAAAGATGTTTTCTAAAAGAAAACACCTAGAGAAGGAGGCTCTGACCTCCTTACCTCCTTCTTGCCTACTTTCCTGGCAGACAGGAGCACGAGAGGAAGCCTCAAAAGAAATATGACCGGATGAGCTCCTTTCTCTCTTGCAGGCATTTTAGATGGGCTGCTCACTTGGCAGCCATGCGCCCCATGTGAGGTGGTCACCCCGCTTCACGGAAGAGAAAACTTAGGTCAAGAAGCGGGCTGTGGGCAGTGAATTGAGGGACAACCCTATGTATCCACAATTCTGAATCAGGTACTTTTGAATTTTTTATTTATTTATTTATTTTTTTTTATTTTGAGGCATGTTCTTCTTTTGTAGTTCAGGTTGACCTTGACCTCACTATGTAGCCCAGGCTGGCCTCACACCCTCAGCAGTCCTCCTGCCTTAGTCTCCTCATGTGTGCTACCACAATAGGTTATGCTTTTGAGAAGGAATATTTCTTTTTGATTGCCTACCCTCTTTATAAGCGTGGGCTCTGGCATATAGTGTGTGCTTGGCAATACTCATATTGAGTCTAAACAGAGGCTATGAAACATTGCAAAAGCCCATGGAATCAATATCTGAGACTCTGTGGACTGTGAAGTCTTTTGAAAAACTGTTCAACTCTGCTGTTGTAGCTTATGTTAGTCAAATTTCTCTCCGGGTAACAAAGTACTTGAGAAGTCAACCTAAAATCAGTTTGTGGATGACTTTCCATTGTTTTCAGCCTGTGGTGAGGTATAACATTAGGAAACATGTTGTGGAGAAAAGCTGCTGACCTCACAGTGGCAGAGAGAGAAGGTAGGATGGGGGGGAGACAGACAGACAGACAGACAGACAGACAGAGGTAGACAGGGGAGAGAAGGGGGAGAGGGAAGAGGAAGAGTGCGATCCCGAAAGGGGGATCTGGGGACAGAAATATCCTCAAGGATATGCCCCTAATAACCTACTTCCTCCAACTAGGCTTCCCCTTCTGAAGTTCCTACTGCCACCTCATAACACATTAAGCTATGAACCCATAACTGAATTAATCCTCAGAATCCAGTTACCTTCCAAAGGCCTCTCCATTGGGGCTATATCAGGCCCAGTACTCAACACACGCACAGTGGAGGGACATTTTAGATCCAAGCCATAACATACTCCAGGAGCAGCCACAGATAATACACAAATATAGGAGTGTGGTTGGGTTCCAATAAAACCGTATGAACTAAGATATTTGACTCATATAATCTTCAGAGCATGACATGTTATTCTTCCTTTGATCTTTTCCCCTCAACCATTATTCTTAGCTCGTAAGCCATAGAAAACAGTTGGCTCAGTTTGGCCTGAAGGATGTAGTTCCCAGACTCCTGGTCTAAATAATGATAATGACCTTACACTAGCAATTGGCTATTGTATCTGCAAGATCTAGTACAGTTTCTGGTATGAATGTGCTTTCTTTATGGTGGAGTTTACTTGAGAGGAACACAGAAGACAGGTTTAGCTGTCTGGAGGTTAGGGAGCTGTTCTGGGATTCATTTTGGTGAAACTCAGAAATACAAGAGAACTAGGGGGCCTGGCAGGATGGCTCAGTGGTCTAAAGCGCCTGCTTGGGAAAGCTTAGGTGGCTGCAGAGACCACGGTTCGATCCCTGGCACCACATGCTACGCTAGCCCTGCCCTCAGGACAGCCTGAGCCAGCCATCAAACAAACAAACAAACAAACAAACAAACAAACAAAAGTTCTGAAACAAGAGAGAGAGAGAGAGAGAAAACCAGGGAGACAGGGAAGGAACTTTCAGAATGTCAAAAGGTGTTAGGTGTGTCTTGTCTTTGTAGTCATTCTCTTGAGGGCTTAATTCTGTGTGTGTGTGTGTGTGTGTGTGTGTGTGTGTGTGTGTGTGTACATACACTTTCCAAATTTTGAACAATTTACCTAAAACTCATATGGGTTAGAAAATTATAGTTAGCTTCCTGTATTCATAGGTTTCACAAACATGTATGGACTTATTTCCTAACCAGTACAGTACAAATATTTAGCACTCACATTGCATGAGGTATCTTAAGTAATCTAGAAATGCTATAAAGAATGTGGAAGGCGTGAGTGGGTTTTACACAACTCCTGCACTATTTTATGTTAGGGGCTGAGTATCTGCAGGTTATGGCATATCTTTTGGGGCCTGGAACTAGTCTCTTTTCCATATCATGGGGTGACTATGTTTATGAGTGTCTGATCCTGGAACCTTACTTTATTTTACTCGTAAACACTGAATAAATGCTGACATTTCCAGAAGTATAAAGCAAGAGAAGATACCACTTTGTTTCATGTAGGACTTTGTCAAAACGGAGCCACCATTTTGGAGAATCTTGGATTCTGGATAAGGCAAATTGGCATCACAACTGTCGCCTTGACAGCCATCCTACATTTGTGTGTTGGTGTCTGACAAGTTCCCTACGCCTTTGCAATAGAAATCTGCCTCACTAAACTACAGAGTACTCCACTATAAATCTTTCATTCCATTTCTCCTTTTTTATTATAATCAGAACACAACAGTGATTACTTAAATTAAAAGGAACTAGGTTATACTTTTAATGAATGTCCTTTAAGGACAGAAAGATGGATCCCCAAAATATGGTTTCAAACATGGGACCCTGGCCCTGAAGGTGCTGAGCATGCCTGCCTTGTAATATTCTTTGAGTTAATACATGAGGAACTGCTTTTAAATCACTTTTGGGTTTCTGCAATGTGTTTCTTTGAATGCAAGGACAGGCCCTCTGATCCCATTTGGGATGGAGAAGGCGCCCCCTTGCTGGTGCCTGACAGAGAGATGAGCGATGCTTCCTCAGGGAGCCAGACTCCCTGGCTCTCCCAGGGTAGAGCCAAATGGTTTTTACCGCCTCTGTTAGGGTTGGTGTCTGGGTAGGATTTTCTTTCCTTTCATTTCCTTCCTTCCTTCCTTCCTTCCTTCCTTCCTTCCTTCCTTCCTTCCTTCCTTCCTTCCTTCCTTCCTTCCTCTCTCTCTCTCTCTCTCTCTCTCTCTCTCTCTCTCTCTCTCTCTCTTTCTTTCTTTTATTTATGTTGTGGCTGGCTTAGCCTGCCCTGGCATGGGGTGGTGCAGCATGTGTTGTCAGGGATTGAACCGCAGTCCCTGTGGTACCTAAGCTTGCCTAAGCAGGTGCTTTAGACCACTGAGCTATCTTGCTGGCCCTGGGTAGGATTTTCTAAGTGTTTCAAACTTTCCCTTAGCCCAACTCAAACAGTCTTCCTTTCTGCACGTATTAATTACAACTGGTGCCCATGGCCAGCTCAGGCTACATCAGCTGGTAACTTTTGAGGGACTCAGCTGCTTCACTTTCTGGCTCTGGAAAGTGGTTAATTTTTCCCTTTCAGCAGCCAGAAAAATTTTTTCCCTTTGCCCCCATGAACCTTGATAAAATTTCTATCTTCTGCTCTCTTTAGGTTGGTTTTCTTGCCCCAAGAGTCCCGGGCATTACAAATGAAAAGGTTAGCTTGGGCCAGGCAGAGCTTTTGCTCTGATTCCACTGGGACTTTCTGTTATCACAGAGCACGAATCCTCAATGAAACCCTGCCTCCACTGCTTGCCAGTAGCTCTGTGGTTTTGGGCAAGTGGTTTAGCATTTCTGAGTTGCACTTCTCTTGTTTGTAAGAGTAGAGGGGGTATCCGGGAAAGGTTGCGCATGCCCGTAATCCCAGGAGTCAAGAGGCTGAGGCAGGAGGATAGCTGTAAGTTCGAGGCTAGCCTGTGATACACAGATATTTATTTCTTGGTTCTGGAGGGTGGAAATCCAAGGTCACCACACTGCCTGGTTCGGATTCCCAGGAAGGGCTGTGCTCCCTGCTCTCAGACCAGAGCCTTCCTGCTGCAGATCCTAACTTCTCAAGGCAACGGAAGGGACAGGTTCTTGGTATCTTTTCTAATAAAGACACTAAACCCATCCTGAGGACTTCACTCTTAAGATTTCCTCCTAACCTAATTTCCTCCCGAAGACCCACCTCCAGCTACTGTCACACAGAGGATTAGGGCTGTAGCATTTCATTCTGGAAGGACAATACATGCCTTCAGTTAATAGACCTTTTTCCAAGGATCCCTCTTAAACTTTCTCTGTCACCTTTGTCATCCTCATTTGAAGGATGATGATGAAATTAAGACTCTAAAATATGCCTTGAGTTGTCCATGGCTAGACTGCGTGTGAGTGCAAGCTCCACACATAATCACATTCGGCCACAGGAGAAAATTAATTACAGTATCACCTCCACCCAGGGAGCATAACACCCATTAATAACGACCAGGTGGGGGCCAGCCTGAACAGAGTCAATCCTTTCCAGGGTTCAAGTTCATTTGATTCCCAGATGTACCACCCAGTTGTCTGCCAAGCTACATCCCACACCCATAGGTAGTGATGGCTATAATAATAGCACTTTTTAGGGGCTGGGGAGATAGCTCCGAGGCATAAGTGCCTTCTGGGCAAGTGCAAGGTCATGAGTTCAAACCCTGGTCCCACAAAAAAAAAAAAAAAAAAAGCACTTTTTGTAGCAGAGAGGATTTTGTGGAGTAATGTAGGCAAAAAACACCGACCAAGAGCCTGATGCAGTAAGTACTCAGTTATTAGCTAACATGCAGAGAGGACTGGTTTTTCTGTTTTTAAAAATTAATTTAATCATTTAACTTTATTTTTATTGACATGATAACTACACACATCTTAGGGGCACAAAGTGAAGGATTTTGTGTTTTTGAGGCAAGGAACTTGCTTTACCACCCAGTCTGTCTTCCAGCTCCTGGGTGGAAATGGTTTTCCTGAGGGGCTGGGACTATAGTCACATGTCACTGGACCCAGCCAAAGCGAAGCTCTGATATATGTTTACAGTGCAGAATGATTAGATGAGGCCAGTGAACAAGTCTATCATGTTAAATCCTTACCTTTTTTGGTGGGTGTGTATTGAAAACATCTAAAATCTACAATGATCTGTCCATAGAATATTCAGTTTTTGTTTTGCTTTTTTTATTTTAAGACAGGGTCTTGCTATGCAGTTCATTCTAGTCTCAAACTCATGGGAATCCTGACTCAACCTTTCAGATGCTGGGATTGCAGGTGTATGCCACAATGCTTGATGAGGAAGTTTCATTTTTACCAGTGGATAATGTTCTTGTCTGTCTTTCAGAAGCAGTAGAGTGCTATGGGAGGAGACACAGAGAGGAGCCTTCTGGGGCCTAAAGGAGGTGTCCACCTATGTCTTGACACTGGGTAAATCTGTGAATCCTGCAATACTACTGAGCCCTTAAATCAGAACATGGACACAGGAAGGAGCACAGGCTGTGGGGGGTGGGGGTGCCTGAGTGGAGAAGAAGCCGTGTGGAGCATTCTGAAGGTGCCAAGCCTGGCTCACTTTTTGTGTCGCGTGGCCACACTGTGAGGTTGGTGATATGATCCCCTTTTTATGGGCCAGAGAGAGGAGGCAGAGGTGTTCATGAGCCAGTTCATAGTGTCACGGCTAGTGAGGGCTGAGGAAGCTCATGGCTGCTCAGACTGCAAAGCTCATGTTCATATTTGAAAGAAATTTCTCCCAATCTAACCCACTTGGGTAAACTGACGCATGGGGCTGACAAAGAGGACTTAAAAACGGGAAGTTGGGGAGCAACTAGCTCCTCCTTGAACTGCTTCCTTCCACTCGTTGGTTGCTGTCTATAAACACTTTCAAAATATGAGAACAGTTTTGAATTTTCCTATCATCTTGATTTGAGATGAGAAATTTGGGATTTCCGAGTTGACAGAGACACCCGTGATTGTAAAGATGCTGGAAGGCAAACATCTGTGAAAAATCACAGGAACGATGTCAACATCTGTCCTCTCTAACGGAAATTGCCTAGGTTCTCCGTTTCCAGCCAATCAATCCCGGAGGCCATGATGCCGGCAGATCTAAATGCATGTTGAAGATACAGGCATGGCTAATTAATTTAGTTTGCATGCTTGTAAGATTTTTCATTGTTTCCAGTTAGAAAAAATTCTTTTTTGAATAGAGTATGGGTGCATATGGTGAAAAATTATATTCGATACAATAAAAAGTTTACAGTGAAACTTCAGTCTCTCCCCATCATAGCATCCTGTTCCTTCTGAAGGTCATAGGCATCTGTGAATTGTCTTAAAGTCTTCCAGGGATAGCCCGTGTCTGTCTATCTGTCTGTCTGTCTGTCTGTCTGTCTATCATCTATCTATTTACTATCTATCTATCTATCTATCTATCTATCTATCTATCTATCTATCATCTATCTACCTCCCTATCATCTATCTATCTATCTTGTATCTATCCCTTCCCAGTTTTGTTTTGTTTTTGTATTTTAGGGAAGGGTCCACAGGGTGTTCAGGGTCTCACTACTAGATTGGACTCAGTGATCTGCCTGTTTACAGCCTCCCAAGAGCTGGGATTATAGGCTCATGTCACCATACCTAGTCTCAATCACCGTCTCAGTGCATCCCCCCCCCCTGGGGGGGGTGAGGCTGGCATGGCAGGCCCGGGGATCCCTTTCCATTTTTAAAGCATGCAAATGATAGTACACTATATATCTTATCCTGCAACTTGATTTTTTTTTTCACTGAATGTATCTGTAGATTTTCATATATCAGTAATGCAGAATTGCCTCATTCTTTTCAACAGCTGTATGCTATTCCAGGATATGATTATCAGCTCTCTGATGGTTAGTCAGCTCTCTCACAGTGAACATTCTGAAAGTTTTGTCATTTTACAATCCCACAGATGCTGCAGAAGGCCTCTGACTGTCTCCTCATAATGCTTTCTTAGTCTCTGGAATATTCTCCCGTATCAGAGTTTTTGCTTACCTGGAGTTTGTCAAGTGTGTGGCATGTTGTGAATGCCTGTTTCTGTCGCCCTCAAGTTTAGGGCCCTAAGGAAGAACTGGAGACTGAGCAAACAAGGCCAAACCCACTAACAACCTTGGGCTCCGGGGCTGGGGCAGGCATTCTGGATAGCTGGGCTCTGGATATGCTGTCCCACTATGTACCCCACAGTCCTAAAGCATCACCAGGAGCACAATGGTTCTGAGTTCTGTAAGTTCTAGCAAATCATTTAACCTGTACATGATCTTGAGGATCCCTACAGCAGTCACTAGAGACAGGGACCATCTTTTGTTTAGCTTCTCTATGAGAATAACCAGTGTGGGGAAACAGAAAACTGTTTTGTTGTTCTAGACCCTGATATGGGTGCTATGTTTAAGCTCCGAGTCTGTCTTTGTGTCCGGTGTCACTGGGTCAGTCATTGCCTCCAGAGAGCTGACACTGCAGTGACAGAAGACAAAGAAGATGGAGCACATTCCTCCCCAACAGAACCCAAAGTTGGACATACACTAGCACCCTTCAAGCGTGGAGGAGTTTCTGCAGACAAGTCAATGAACGTCTTCGGGATCTGCCCACCCCTGGGTGACCAGCCCTTCTGGTCGCCCAAGTTCTGTTCCCACCAGGCCTTCCACCTTATTCAATGTTCTCTGTCCTCTAACACATAGCCCCTCCCCTCACCCAAGAGCCTTCACGATGCTCTCTCAGTCTGAGCACTTTCCTCACTCTTTTCTTTTTTCAAAAAAAGAACACTTGGTTTTTATTCTAGTCTCAGTTTAAATATCCTGACCTCTGAGGCGCTGGCCCCCTGCTTATTGGCTCTGCCAATATGCTCTCTCATAGAATCATAAGTTCTCTTTCTGCAGAACTCATTTTGATTTCTCTCATCATCCGAGTGGTGGGGCACTGGGTGTGCTGATTGTCAGAGTGAGTCATTTAGGTGAAGTGTTATGGGCCCCGTCAAAACTGAGAATCTGGCCATGGATCTGGCATGAAACTGTGTCAAACCACACTCCACTGGAGCCCAGCTAGCAGGATGTTGTCCAGCGTTCTTATTCCTCTGGTTCCACTGTCTCCAGCCATGGCCCTCTGCTCTACCCTCTTCCTGTGCCAGCTACTCCACCAGGCCTATTGCCCACCCTCCAGGCTAGCTGATGAACACTAGAAATGTTCCCTGCAGAAGGCAGAAGAGGGGGCCACTTCATAGGCAGTGAGCTCTGCACCCACCCCCTGGCAGCTGTGGCTTCTTATTTCAGGACCAGGGAGGAAGCTGATTTTTGTGTTGAAGAGACCATATACTTTGTCAAGGGCCAATTTGGCATATATCTAAAATGTGTAGGAGCTGGGCGTTGTGGTGCACACCTGTAATCTCAGCACTCAGGAGGCTGAGGCAGGAGGATCAGTGTGAGTTCGAGACTAGCCTGGGTTACAAAAGTGAGCTCAAGGCCAGCCTGAACTGCATAGCAAGACCCTGTCTCAAAAAAGACAAAAAAAAAAAAAAAAAAAAAAAAGTGTGGGAAACTGATGCATTTGAATTTTTTTGTATGTGTGCTGAGGGCTGGGTTACCTGTGAGACTTTGCCATGTAGTAGTATTTAAGAGGCATCAGGGGACCTGTGGGAATTCATCATGTAGTCACAGTTAGTGCCAGCATTGCTCAAGTGACATGTTGTCACCCTTTCCACTCCACCCCCAATCTGCTATGACAGTGTGAGAGCTTGTGTTCCCAGCAATCTTGTGCTGAAGCCTAATCCTGGATGCGTTGGCATTAGGGTGCCAGGCCTGCATTAAGAGGGCTGGCACAAAATACTGCCCCCCCCACATAACTTCAAGGAAGGGAGGTTTATTATTTTTAAATTTTTATTCATTATTATTTCTTTGGAGGTTTATTTTGGCTTGTGGTTTCATCCCATGATTGGATGGCTCTAAGACAGAAATAGGATGGCAGAGGAAAGGAGGTCAGCCCGTGACAGGAAGCAGGAAGAGAAAGAGGAGCGGGGGACATGAAGACACCTTTCTAGCCACATCCCAGCAATCACCTCCAACCAGGCCCCACCTCGTAGCTGTGCAGTCAGCCAGTGAACCCATCAATGGACAAATCCACTGGTGAGTACGGCTCTCCACTATCCAGTCCTCTTCCACATACGGGAGACACTTTAGGTCTAAAAAACCCTAACAAGAGATAGAGGGGACATGCCTTCCATCTCTTCACCATAAGAAGGCACACTGAGAAGGTGACCACTGTGAGTCAGGGAGGAGCCATCAACAGGCTCTGGCAGTGCCAGTGATAAAGGGTAAAGAAACTCCAACTTGACGGGTGTCCAGTATAAGTTCATGTTCTCTAAATTGAATTTTAGGGACAATGGGGGTTAAGAGCAGAATGTATTTATTGGGGAATGAAAGCATCTATTTCAGAGAGAAAGCTGGGGCCCTCACTGGGTTCCAAGGGCCCTGATTTTTCCAGAGATTCTATAAATCAAAACCACAAGGTGAAGCAGGTCCAAGGTAAGGAAGAATGGGAATTTGCTAGGTGGGCATGAGGTGAGACAAAACTATAGTCAACCAATAAGATTGTGAGCACAATTGCTCAGATAAAATTGATTAAGTTGGGCTCAAATAGGGAAGTGAATCATGTAGCAAGCAGGCATGAATACAGAACAGGAGCCTTTCCTGTTGGGCCTGGGTTAGTGATCCTTCCTGGGATTCTCAAGGTGGTAGAAATCTACTTAGAATATCAGTCCCTGATGTTGATCCTTAGGGAAGTACTCTTCAGGTCCAGCCCACAGTGAGGGTACCTGTCTCTCCCATATTTGCAAGGCATCTCCTCTTCTGCACTGGCTTCTTCAAGGACCCAGCCATATCTGACTGTTTATAATATTTTGTCTAACTGTAATAACTTTTTTTCCTGTGATTAGTACTATTGAATCGACAATAAAATTTTTTTTAGAATTTTATTTATTTCATTTTATTTTTTTTTCTTGTTTCAGAACATTTGTTTATTTATTTATTTATTTTTATGGCCCGCTCAGCCTGCCCTGAGGGCAGGGCTGGTGCAGCATGTGGTGCCAGGTATCAAACCTCAGTCCCTGAAGCCGCCTAAGCTTTCCTAAGCAGCTAAGCAGGCTCTTTAGACCACTGAGTCATCCTGCCGGGCCCCTCAACAATAAATCTTTGTAACCTTAAGAAGTATTTTATGTAACTTAGTTGCCTACAACACCAGCACACTGATTCTGGACCTCGAACCTCTAGAACCATGGGAAAGAGATTTCTGTTCAGAACCTACCACCCCAGTGCTAATGATTTAGTCCAATCACATTGTCCTTGACATGTTCCTAAGGCCAGGACTCTGCTCTTAGGAACTGTTGCCTAGCAGGGCGGGGTGGAGGCTGTGCATACACAGTTGTAACCCAAGTTCATGCAATAAGAGGTTTGAACCAAACACTCCTAAGCAATGTTTTTCTGACTTTGCTCAGTCTTCCAGCAGAAAAAAAAATTTTTTTTTCTTAGATGGCCCTGAGAAACCAGGAGTTTGCTTTGTAGTCAGGAACATAGCAGCCTTTTGCATCTTCCTCCAGGAAGACTGTCATTTTCACCAACACAGTTTCTCACCCAATTATATTTTCCCACCCTCATGCCCCCTTTTTTCAGAAACTTGTCCTTTGCAGAGTCCTGGGAGATTCAAAACTTTGCTTATGATTCTTTTGGCTCTGGCTGACTGGACCTAGGGATAGATGTGAGATCAAAACCTCGTGGACTCGTTTTCTTCAAGGAACTGGGAGGTGAGAGGCTCTGACCTCATCTCTGTGAGCACTGGAATCTGAGGGGGGGGGGATGGAAAGCTGGTGGCAACATGCTAGAATCATGGGCATTTGAGACAGGTAATGTTGGGGGGAGAAAGAGAGAGAGAGAGAGAGAGACAGAGAGAGGAGAGGAGAGGAGAAGAAAAAAAGAAAAGAAAATTTCTTTTGAAATATAATTTCTGAAGTAGCAGTAGTGGATTCATAGCACATTGTAGTTCTGAGGGATACACAAATGATTAATGACTTTTTAGCTAATGAACTTAATACTAAAGCACAGTATTTAGCATTCTTACACAGTGTGCTTGCCTGAAAAGTAACATCTAACTGGTATGGCCTAGCTCAAATAGCTGTAGCTGATTATCACCTAATGAGGGCCCGTATCATGCAGATGATGATACCTCACTATTCTCCTGTTTGCTTCGTGGCTGTTTTGTAATGGCAGGTAGAGCAAGAATAAGGGAATTGGGGCTATCACTCATTTCTTTACTTCTTAGAGTTGATTTTCCAGGAAAACAGTAGAGTAATGGAGGACAACACGTGGTGACTGTGTGGCAGATCTAAGAACACTCACGTAGCATTTGAAATTTCCCTTGTGGCCAAGTAGAATCACCTTCCATCTTCCTACCCCAATTAGCCCATGTGGGGAAGCTAAAACCATTCAACATATTTGCTTTTTTTCTTGAAGAGCTTATTCATCTAGTATAACCATGTTGAAGAGAGAACACAGAGCAGCACTTTATCCCCTCCCCTTATGTGAGAGGAGACCTGTGGTGGATGAATTAGTGGGCAACTTGTAACAACCAGCGTGGGTCTGGGTGTGGAAGGCCCGCCTGAGGACCATTGCCAACAGCCTACAAGGAGAACTGGGGTGGGGGGAGGAGATGTTGCACTGTTGATTTTCCTGCAGAAACTTTTCACTCTGGCTTTTCTATATGAACTCAGCTGTTCTCATCGTTGGAGCAGCACCAGTCCTCACTGCCTGTGACAATGGCTGCTCTTCATCGTGGGGTGCTCTGTTCCTTATCTTAAGCATCACTTTCTGATTCCAGTGCAGACTGCTCAGTCGAGGGGCACAGATTCTGCTGGTGCAGATTTTCTAGCTTCTACTGCTGGCCCTAGGGACTTGACAGTGCAGATCCTGGATACGACTATCATGAGATATTGTCGTGGGCTCTAGGCCTCTAGCCAGACCTGTGGAGGGCATTGCCATGAGCTTTAGGTCTTTGGCTGGATTCACAGAGGACACTTGTCAGGGCTCTAGGTCTTCAGCTGGATTCTTTGGGTCTCTAGTGCATGTATAGATCTCTTCCACCCTTCTGTGTTTGGCTTTTTGGGTGAATATTAAACAGTCTAAGCCACATCCTAGGCTCCTCCTCAGGCCCAAGAGAATAAAATAATCCTATAAATTGTGTGTCTTGAATTAAATCTTCAAAAACCACTGTACAGATTTAATGCAGCTCTAATCAACATTCCAATAGCATGTCTCACAGAATTAGAGAAAACCATCCAAAAATTCATTTGAAACCTGAAGAGATACAGCGTAGCAAAGGCAATTCTGGGGAACAGAGGCAAGGCAGGGGCATCACAATCTCTGATTTGAAGTTTTACTTCAAAGCTACAGTGATTAAAACACAGTGATGCTCACAGATAAGAAAAAGACCTACAGATCAGTGGAACTGATTAGAAAATGCATAGATAACTCCAGACATCCTCGGCCACCTTATCTTTGATAAAGGACCCAAACACATTCACTGGGAGAAAGACAGCCTTTTTGGTAAATCATGCTGGAAAAACTGGCCTATGCACACGCCAGAGATCAAAATTGGACCCAAATCTTTCACCATGCACTAATTCTAAATGGATCAGAGATCAAAATAATAAAACAGAAACATTTTCTGCTGGAAGATAAAATTGGTAAAGCTGTGAAGACATTGGCGTAGGCAGGCTGTATACATAAAAAGCAGGACTGCGCAGGAGCTATCACAGAGAATCAACAATTGGGATCTCATCTTATTAAGAGTCATTTGCACAGCAAAAGAAGCCATCACCAGAATGAAGAAACAATGCACAATGTGGGGAAAAAATGCTTGCCAGCTGTGCCTCAAAGGATTGCTATGAGAACATATAAAGAACTCAAAAATATCAGAGTTCCCAAATTTAAAGTCCCAATCCAAAAATGGGCATCCGAGATGAATGTACACTTTTCAGATGAAGAAATTCAAATGGCAAATAAGCATGTGAAAAAATGCACAACATCTCTGGTCATTTGAGAGATGCAAATTAAAACAACACTGAAATTCCATCTCACCCCCCAAAACAATAGGAACCATCAAGAAATTAACCAATAACATATACTGGTTGGGATCTGGGGAAAAAGGAACCCTCCTCCACTTTTGGGAGTGTAGACTGATGCAGCTGCTATGGAAATCTCCAAAAACTAAGAGAAGAGGTCCCATTTGACCCAGATATTGCCATTCAGGGTATCTTCCCAGGAGAATTAAAAACATCATACTACAGTAATATATGTACACTTGCGTTTTTAGAAGCACAATTTGTAATAGCTACATCTTGGAAATAACCTAAATGCCCATCAATCAAGGAATGGATAAAATGATGTAGTTTTTAAAAATTTATTTATTTTTATTGCGTTTAATAAATGACAATGTGACAGTCTCAAAACACATTAGGAGTACATTTCCAGTATTTGATGCAATGCATATTATTGTCCTCCTAATAGTTATACAATGCATAGGGTGTAGACGTGATAATTTTTCTAATAATTATTGGTACAAAAATTTTCTTCTCATTGAACTAAGAGAAAGTAGTTGTATACATAATCCAATGTTCCATAATCGCAATGGGTTATTGGCACAATTGGCAATGATGGAAGCTGTTGACTTAAGCCTTTTATAGCTCGGCATACTAATCTAGCTTTATGTTTTATGCCTCGCGGTTAAACTTTTCTGCTGGGTGGTTAAAGAATGTGTTTTTTTTTTAAGATGTTTTAAAATTTTATTTATTATTTTTTTCTTGTTTCAGAACCTTTGTTTGTTTATTCACTCATTTTCATGGCCGGCTAAGCCCACCTCGAGGGCAGGGCTGGTGCAGCATGTGGTGCCGAGGATCGAACGGCGGTCTCTGAAGCCACCCAAGCTTCCTCAAGCAGGCGCTTTAGACCACTGAGCCATCCCACCGGGCCCAGGAATGTGGTTTTTAATACAATTAAATGCCATTCAGTCACAAAGAAGGATGAACTGGAGATTTTTATTGATAAATGGATGCAACTTGAGACCATACTCATAAGTGAAATAAATCAAATGCACATATGCAAACATCCTATTATATCCCTAGTGTAAGAAACTGAAAGAATAAATAAGACCCAAAATGTACATAGGTACTGTAAAATGAGAAGAAACTGTTCATAAAGGAAGAGCAACTGGGATGGAGGAATGGAGAAAAAGAAGGGAAAAGCATATATTACTGATTTCTCTTAGCTCATTAAAAAAGTTTGTTTTAACATCATTTGTACAGTTGAATCCCAATATCTTATACTCTTACTAACTAATTCAGAGATAACAATACACAGTGCATTAACCATCATTATCCTACTATTGTCTTGTTTTGAAATTTTAGTTTTTCTCTTTAAAATAAATTTTGAAAAAGAAATAAATTTTATTTTGAGATAGGGACTCATTCTGTTGCCCAGGCTGGCCTCAAATTCTGTATCTTTCCATTTCAGGCCCCTAACTAGCTGGGATTACAGGTGTGCACCATGACACCTGGTTCTCACTTTTATCCTCTTACTCTCAGCTTCTGTGCTGGTTTTCTAGGTGATGCATTAGCTTTGTGATGCTTTGTTCTTTTTCCATGTGTGGGAGATTAATTGATATACTGGCACAAAACTTTTAATCCCTCTCATCCATCCCTGGCAGATGATTTTTTGGTACATTTGGTACATTAGTTTGTCATTTTATAACAAGAAGTTCATGTTTTCCTCACTCTGACCTCTGAATTCACAGCCCCTTGAAAGTAGAAGAGAGAAAAAACTCCCAAGTCTCTGGTATCCTCTGATGAGATCTGAATTCTTCATTATGATCTTAAAGTGGCTGCTGCATGAACCCTTCACTCTCACCTTCTTTCCACAAAACGTGATCTTCACTTCACTATCTTCTGCTGAGAAGATTTGTGATTCTTTTACTGCTTAACCAGAGAAAAATGTGTTACATGTGTGTTTTCAGGAAAGCCCAAGTTATTGTTGGATTTTGCTATTTTATTTCAAAGAATCCTTCCTGCTGCTTCGTATTTTACTCTTTTTCTGGCTGATTTTTTATAGGTGTTTTAGGAAGAACATGGCTTACCTACATCCAAGTTTCATTTATTCATCCTTTTCCTCATTATATTAGCCTTCCTTAGTGTAAGCCCACTGATACCTAGATCTAGCACTGTTTGTGGTATACAGCAGCTTTTTGATAAATGACAACCACTGGGTCAGTAGGAAGGTGTTGGCTTCCAGGATACTGAGGAGCTTGAGACCTCCCTGAGAATGGCTGTAGTACTTTTGGGAGAGCTCTGGTGCTTACCTTGAGCGTTGCTTCCTGGCTCCAGTTCAGATCCCTCAGCTCGCTAGCACAGATCCTTTAACCCACTGGCATAGACTTTCTGGCTTCCACCACTGACCTTTGGGCCTTTCCAGGGCAGGTCCCTAAAGAAGCCCTGCATGAGACTTTACTGTGGACTCTAGGCCTCCAGTTAGACTTGTAGGAGGCATTGTTATGAGCTCTAGGTTTTCAGCTGGACTTGCAAAGAATATGAGGATCCAGGCCCTCAGCTGGATTCTTTGATCTTTAGTGTGTAGACAGATTTCTTGAGCTTCTTGGATATGATTCTTGAGTGATTCCTTATAAACTAATACTATAAAATGTGTCCTGTATTGCTTCCTTTGCAGAAACTCAAACCATGACAAACATCCATCACTGAAATCAGAGATGTAATTAAAAAGCTACCAGCAAACAAAAGCCCATGTTCTCATGAACTCACTGCCCAATTTTACAAGAAATTTAGAGCACAACTAAATACTACTTCAACTCATTGTGAAACTACCTCAGCCAGGGAATTTTATACTTTCTTGTTGAGCCTCTGTGGCCTTGACTGTGGCCTCCCACAACTCCTGGAGGGTCCTGGGTGCAAGTGTGAACCACCTGAGTGCACATTGGCCTGAAGAGCCCTCAGAGGATTCTCTAGCCCAGGCCCACACTTTTGAAATGGGTTTATTGCTCTGTAAGAATCTAAATGTCTTGAGTAGGATCAGCTGGGACCATCTGAGGGTTCTTTATAAAAGTCTGATCCTTGCCTAACCCAGTCACCCAAGTTCTTGAGCTCTGATAATACTCACACCCATTCCTACATTCTGCACCCCTTCCTCATGGCCTGAGTCCTGGAACAATGTTTACTATGCTAGGTCATAGCACACCCTACCTACTAGGTCATAGCACACCCTACCTACCTACTAGGTCACAGCACCCATTGCTATATCCATGTACCCATCCATATTCACTCCCCCATCTTAGCGCCCACCTTTGTGTCACCCCACCTAAGCCAGTTCCACTGATTCCCTACCCTATCCAGCTCCACACACTGGGCTTCGGCTATCTTAGGAGTTACTCCAGGAAGGCTCACCCAGAACCTCAAATTCCCTGGCTATGTTCTTTATATTGCAATGCCCAAGATGGATAAAATTAAGCAGTGGGAGTACAGCTCAGCAGTGTAAGTACCAGCCTGGCAGGCAAAACATCCTGCATTGGATCCCTGCTACCAAAAAAAAAAGTGTGGATGAGGATGTGGAAAACCTGAAACTCTCAGGCATTGCTAAAGGGAATGTAAAATACTATTATTGCTTGCTTGTGCTGTTACAAAGAAAGAATCAACATCCATGTGTAAGCCTGTAGATAGATAAATGTTTATCTCTTGAAGAAATATCTAGACGTGGAAAGGCTGGGTCAACTTCTGGGTATGTATCTCACTCTTTAAAAAACTTCCAAATTCAAGGTAGTATTTACACCTCACCCTGTGGCTTCCCTCTCTTGTTTCCTCTCCCTCTCTCATTTTTTCTCTCCGTATTTTCCTTCCATCTTTCATTTCTTCCCTCGCTCCTTTGCTCCCTGCTTCCTTCCTTCCAATAGGCTCCCACTCTGCTGCCCAGAATGACCTCACATGGGATCCTCTTGCTTCAGCCTCTTTAGATACAATGCATTCTAAAGATCCTCATACTGTAGCCTGTGACCCACTTTTCTCACCAGTACTGTAGCATGCTTGGAACTAATGTGCAGGTAACTATGTCATCAGCTAATAAAGATGGTTGTCATATTTTTGTATATGTATTAAAGGTTTTATTGAAAGGTTTTAAATGTGAAAAAGATACAGAAATAGAAATTACACTACAATGACCAAAGCAGGATTCTACATAATGAAAAATCAAAAGAAAATAAATTTATATAGTAAAGGTACAGGAAGGGAATACCTGGCAAATGAACCATGTGACTCTACCTAAACATGTGCCTGAAAAAGAATGTTTTCTTTTGATATGTTCATTACTTTTAAACTTAACTGTCGGAATAAATGGTAATATATGGATAAAGCTTTGGGAAAGTGATATTTCTAATGAAATGGGGCCCCTAAGAAAGAGAAAATATATTTTCTTAACTGCCTACAAGTTTTAAATCATTCTAAAGTGAAAACTAGAACAAGGTAATTGAAATTGAATTGAGGCCGCTATACATAAAATGATCTGATCACAGGCTTTGCAAAATAAATTATTGCCTAGAACACCAGCATGCCAGCCCGGCTGGCTGTAAACTGCCTTATTCGCTTTTTAGAGAACTTCTGTAGAGCATGAAAAGAATGAGCATCGAACTTAAGGAATTAAAAAAGCCAATTATCCCATTTGTAACACAAATCTACATAAAACATACATAGTAAAACTCACTACTTGAAAACTTTAACAACACAAGACTACCCAAAATAAAAGTTAAAACCTGATCAAAGAAAAATGCTCATCATTTATATAGCATTATTAGAAAACTGGGAAGATTTTTCTTTATGGTGGGTAGAACAGGAAAGTGTCCAACACAGGCATTGATTGAAGAAAATGTTCATATGGTTGTAAATTGCTTCTTACACTATCTTAGAATTGTATGCCATGGATACACTTTCTGCTATTAACTGGAGGATAAAAGAATAACTTAAGAAAGTGTTTCTCAGAATGAGGGCCAGATGCCCGAAAGAGTTCTAAGGCAGACTGAGTAATAAGCATTTGAAACAAGCTCCCTGTGAGGTTGTCCTGCATCCTGAAATGCCCTATAGGAAAGAGCACCACTTCACAGATCACAAACATGTTTCTGACACGGTTGAGTGCTCTCTAAGTCTATGCTCTGAATGCTGCTTTTGTTTTAAAACATATTCCAGGCATTAAGAGAAAATGCGTACCTGGAATATGAACATGTGACTAAACATTTGCCTACAAAAGAACAACAGAGAAAAAAAACATTTCCCTTTGGTATGTTCATCACTTTCAAATTTGGCTATTAGAATAAATGGTCATAGAGGAATATAAGCTTTGGGAAAGTTATATTTCTAATGAAATAGGGTCCCTAAGAAAGAGAAAATATTTTCTTAATTGCCTACAAATTTTAAATCATTCTAAACTGAACACTGTTTCTTACCTAAACCTAAATTGCTCCAAGATTGTGCCATAGTAACTTATTTGGATGACAATGGTTATTTATTATTATTATTATTATTATTATTATTATTATTATTATTATTATTATTTTGTCTCTAATTGTAGGATTCTAAGTTTGCATAGTGTGGCTCTGACTTTATCTTTTACTTTTTTTTTAATTAAAAACATTTTTTTTTATTTTATTTTTTTTTCTTGTTTCAGAACTTCTGTTTGTTTGTTTATTTATTTTTATGGCCAGCTCAGCCTGCCCTGAGGGCAGGGCTGGTGCAGCATGTGGTGCCGGGGATCGAACCTTGAACCACGGTCCCTGCAGCTGCCTAAGCTTTCCTAAGCAGGTGCTTTAGACCACTGAGCGATCCTGCCGGGCCGTCGATGGTTATTTTAACAAGAAAAATCATACACATTCTGAAACCATTGAATAAGTGGAATGTGTTTACAAGGTAGGGTGACAAGCAATTGTTTCAGACTTAAATCATAAACAGCACGTCTATCAACATGAAGAAATTCAGTACTCTCTATCATAGACTATGAGAACCAAGTAAGACACCTAAATATAAATACAAAGAATGACAAAAATTAAAATTAGTTTCTAGAGGCCAGGGACATAGCTCTGTGGCACAAGTGCCTGTCTGGCAAGTGGAAGGTACTGAATTTGAATCCTGGTCCCACAAAAAATAAAAAATAAATAAAATAAAATTGGCTTTTAAACAATTCTTAAGTGATCAGTTGATCCAGGCTAGTAATAAGTTCTTTTGCCCATGCAATGGTATAAGCAGAACACACGGATGGAAAATGAGGATCAGACCTGAAGGATGTACTTAAAACCTGCACATTCGTGGATTTCATTGGTTGTCACGCTGTCTGTGTCTTCTGGAGTGAGCCACACAGGTTCCTTAGTAAAGTGTGGATCAAAGTTTTCCAAACCGAATTCTCCAGAAGTCTTTAAAGGGAGGGGCCAGGCACTTTTGCTCCATCAGGTCCCAGTCCACGTTCTGAAAAAATGGGTGGTGCCTAAAGTCCTCAAACCCTCTGTCACCATGACAACCCAGTCTCTCCTCCGGGTTCTTCTTAAGAAAACCTTGAAGGATACTAGCAGCTTCAATAGGCAAATAAGGTGGTATGAGTGTAGTACTTTCCAAGTAAGCAGAAGGAGATGATTGATTGATGGTGCATCGGAGTTCTCAATAGGAAAGGGAGACTTTCAGGCCATCATTTCATACAGGATCACTCCAAGACTCCACTAGTCTACACTCAAACCGTGATCTTGTGCTCTGACAATTTCTGGAGCCAGATAATTAGGTGTGCCACAAAATGTGCCCATCACATCTGGCCCGAGTCCTTCCTGAGAGACACAGTGGTCAGTGAGCTTGATGTGACCTTAGGAATCAAGCGATACATTGTGCAATTTCAGGTTTCTGTAGAAGACACCTCACTGGTGAAGGTAGTTGCGGGCTAAGCTGATCTCAGCAGCGTAAAACCTGGCACGTGACTCAGGAAGTATTCGCTGGCGCTGAATGTGTAATATCAGTTCTCCTCCACTTAACACTCTGCTTTCTGTGTGAAGGAATGCATGCAGCCCCACGGGGAAAGAATGACTCAACCCCCGCTGTAATACACGCTGCTGTCTTTGCCTGAAGGTAGCTGGCACCATCTTTCTTTACTACTTTCATTATGAACTTTTGATCTTTGTTTTTCAGTTCAACCAAGCACACTTGGACATAACTTCTCCATGTCACCCGGAGGATATTAAAGTCCTGGAGACCCAGCCTAGGTGGAGCTTGGCCACTTGCCCCGGTGTTCTTTACTTCCTGATCTTTACCAAGTTGTTCCCAGCTGTACTGATGTGAAGAATGAGACTGGCTTGGGGTCCTTGTGGGATCCAAAGCTGTGTGTGGTTGATTCATCGGCCTCACATGGTCAGGTGGTGAGGAATGCTGCCCACATGTATTTGCAGCCAGTGTGTGGCACCTCTTGGGCATCAAGATCTTAAAGCCAACACACTTGTATAGCAGGCGTCCCAATCCTGCTACATGGTCTGTGCAGATGGCACAGAAAGCACGCCTACAGAAACTTTTGGCTTGAAACTTGTGGTCATTGGCCCAATAAAGCTTTCTCCAGAGGCTTGCCACTCTGTGGTGGGTGGATGGATCTTCTAGACAAGACACCTATGGCTGGCTGTTCTGCAGCAGGAGGAGGTGCTTGGAGTGAGAGCTTGTATTCCTCCTCTTGCTCAGACAGCTGAAAGTCTTCTTCTAATTCTGACTTAGCTGACACAGTGTGTGGGTCTCCTTCCTCCTCGGCCCACGTTTTGGTGAAAAGCTCTCTTTCGTCCAAATGGCACAGATCTCTAAGTTCATCATTGAGGCCCACAAAGGAGATGGGTGTTCTTGAATGTGGTGTGGCGATGTCTGTGCCCATGCTCAGGGCCTGTAGGACTGAGCTGTTGGTTCTGGGGGTGTCAGGAGGGAGAGACTGTAGTTGGATTCGCTGCCCAGGAAAACTGGCATGAAGAGCTCTGGAGGTGATTGCGCTCTTACTGCCTGCTCTGACCTCTTAGGCCGGAGCTCGGCACAGCTCCCTGTGAAGTACTTCCCATAGGTGGCCTGGACAGGGAGGGCGGATTCTAGCTTGGGCTGAATCCTAGTGTAGCTCCCTGTGGAGTGCTCTTCAGTGGTGACTGGGTCACCATGGATGGACAGTAGGCTCCTCAGTGTGTGCAAGAGCCTGGTGGCTGCCCCTTGATTTTCCCACCACAGACTTCTTTGGCTCTCCAGAATTTTTTGTGTCTGGTTCTGGGGAGTTCTGTGCAGAGCAGCTGGGTGTCTGGGCTGGGGAGACTTACCCTGGGACATTTACCTTGGTGGTGTCATAGGTATTCGGACATCGGTAGACTTTATAATGGTGCCTTGGTTTTTTTCCGTCTGTCACGGTCAGTCCTGGGGGCGCTTTCCCTAGGGTCTCTGCGACAGCTGAGGAGCTCCCGCATAGTGGCCTGCGGAGTCTGGATAGAATCAACTGTCTCCTCAGTCTTTGACACAGACTTTCCCTGTCTGGGGTCTTGAACCTGTGGACTCTGGAAGTAGAGAAGCAGTTTGGCATGATCGCTGCTGACCTTCTCTGATTAAGTAAGCTTAGGACAGACCTTACTGCATTGTGATCCCCTCAGCAGGGTTCCAACTTCTGTCTGGAGAGGGTTGCCAAGCGAGTGAGGTCAGGTCTTTGGGTTCCATGACCAGAACCCCCTACAGGGTCCCTTTACCTCAGCCCATATTTTTTCTCCTACTATATAAAGTAGTGGCTGCTTATTTTATGGTTTTTATCTAAGTATCTGGGAATCTTTTTACCTATCAACCATCTATCCATTAGTTTCTGACCTTTGTGTGAATAGCTAGTACCTTTTTTTCACAATGAACTACAGGTATATCCTCAGACTGTACTTTTTCAGACACACGAAGCATCTCCCTAAGGCACAGAATTGGTCTACTTGGTCCCTTCCTGGAGGTCTCTGCTGCCCAGAGTGCTGGGATCACAGTCACTCACTGTCTTGGCAGATTCAGTGTGCTATTTTTTAATTTTTAATTACTTTTAATAAGAAATATCAATATGATAGTTTTGCAACACATTAGTAGTACATTTGCAATAATTGACACATTGAATACTGTCCTCACAATAATAATACAGAGCACAGGGTGTGGACATGATACATTTTCTAATTGATATTGGTAAGGAAAGAAAAAAAAAGAAAAAAAATTCTTCTCTTTGAACTAAGAGAAAGTAGATGTATACATAGTCCAATGTTCCTTAATTGCAGTGGGTTACCTCTGAAACTGGCAATGTTGGAAGCTGTTGATTTAAGCCTCTTATAGCTCATCATACTAATCTACTTCTGCTTTTTATGCTTCATAATTAAGCTTTTCCACTGGGTGATCAAGGGCAAGTTAAAGCAAGACCTGTATAACAAAGCATTCATCTTTTGTATCTTCCAAGGTCAAATCCCCTCAGGATTAACACTGGAACCATGTACAGTGCTTTGTAGAACTGTTGTCAGTGTCAGCCTTCAGGATGAGTCACAGCCATTGCTTGACAGTGTGCTATTTAGAAGCAACAAAGCTGGGGAAACTTTGGCAAACTGAGGCACGGTGACATCTTCACTTTTAAAGCAACCTGTGTGTGTTGATATTTTGCATTCAGTGGGCATGGGGCTGAGTGACCTTTTCCATTTAAGGGGTCATTTGTCCTGAAGATACCATTCTGAAGGTTTACACTTAGAGAGCTGTGAATTTTAGCATGCTTTTCTTTTGTCAATTGATTCTATCTGCACCTACGTTTAATTAAGTAGGACTAAGATTTTTCAGAAAATTTAGATGTAACTTTCCTCAAGGGATATGAAGGGCCAGAGATATAGTTCAGCAGCAAAGAGCCTGCCTCGCAAACATGAGACCCTCTGTTTGATTCCTGGTACAAAAAGAAAGAAGGAAAGAAAGAAAGAAAGAAAGAAAGAAAGAAAGAAAGAAAGAAAGAAAGAAAGAAAGAGAAACAGAAAGAGAGAAACAGAGAGACAGAGACAGAGAGAGGAGGGGAAGGAGGGAGGAAAGGAGGGAGAGAGACAGAAGGAGACCAAGAGATTCAGAGAGACGGAGGCAGAGACAGAGATGGAGAGAATAAACAGACCAGGAAATCCTACATACACCAGATGGTGTTGGTTCCTAACAGTCTTGCTGTGCTCTCTGACTTTGAGTTTTGTGGGATACTCTGTTTAATGGGTTGGATTGTGTTCTTCAAAAGCCCTAGCATCCTAGTACGTCCGGACATAGCCTTAACTGGAAATAGTGCAGACATCATTAGTAGGAAGCCATACCGGAGTAGGTGGGCCCCCATCGCACCTGACTAGTGTCCTTGGAAGAAGAAGGAAGTTTGTGCACAGACAGAGGGAGATGAGGGTAGAGGCAGAGCGTGATGCTGTCCCAGGCAAGTACACATGGGGCCATTAGGAGCCGGCAAAGGCCAAGGGGGATCCCCCTCTGCAGCCTTCAGGGGGAATAAGACCTGCCACCACCTTGCTTCTGACCATATTCCTAAAGGGTTAGGAGAGGATAGATTTCTTTTGTTTTCAGTGACTGAGATTATGGTTCTTTGTCGTAGCAGCCCTAAGAAGCTAACACATGTTGGGGCCTGGCAGGTTGGCTCAGCGGTCTAAAGCGCCTGCTTAGGAAAGCTTAGGTGGCTACAGGGACTGCAGTTTGATCCCCAGCACCACATGCTGCACCAGCCCTGCCCTCAGGGAAGGCTGAGCCGGCCATAAAAATAAATAAAAATAAACAAACAAAAGTTCTGAAACAAGGAAAAAAAAAAAAAAAGCGGACACAAGTGTTGTACTTCTGGAGCGAGTTCCATCTCTTTTGATGAAATTAATCAGATCCTAGAGTCTAGATTCATACGCTAGGCTGCAGGGACACTGGGAAGGGAGATAGTGAGCTGGCCATAGTGAGAATCTGTCAAATCCAGACAGATGAGAAGCTGGGTGTCCTGGGTTCTTTATCAGGACAATTAGAAGGCAAAGAAAGTGATTTTGGAAGCAGATCAGTAAATAAGAAGAGACAGGCACTTCACTTCGGTGTGTGGCTTTCAGCACAATTATTCCTTGGTAGCTGCAGGAAAATGGATCCCTGGCCCCACAGACACCCAGGTCCTCCAATGCTGAAGTTTCTCACACGCAGTGGCATGGCATTTGCATACATGCTGCGCACAGCCTCTGCTATACTTTCAGTCATTCTCTATTACTTACCTAATACAGTGTAAATACCATGGAAGTAGTTGTTGTCTTAAGGAAATATGACAAACAAATGTCTGCAAGCTTAGGACAGGTGGAGTCCATCCACCTGACATTTTTTTTAAATGTATTTGGTACAGGGTCTCACTATACAGTTTGGACTCTTAGTGATCCTCCTGTTTTCAGCCTCTCCAGTGCTGGGATTACAGGCATGCACCCCCACGCCTGGACTTGGTTGCTTGCTCAGTGCACCCAGGGGTGGGGCTAGTGTGGCGTGCCATACTGGGAACCAAACCCTACCCCTGCTGTTGTCTATGCAGACTCTTAGTCCGCTGAGCTATCTCACCAGCCCTCTGACTATGTTTGATATGTATTGTACTTAATCCACAGTTGGTTGAATCCTTAGATAAGGAGGGCTGACAGTATTGGTTCATTTGATACGACAAGGTGTATCAGCAGGTCCCCACTGTGGCACGGCTGCAGCGGCAAGGCTGAGTCTCTGCTGCCTGTCACCTGGGGCCCCTGTGCCATTGTGCTGCGTGACTGTCCTACAGCTTGCAGCTCACTTCCTCAAAGACAGGCTGCTAAGATGGAATCTTCCACAGTGGACCACGGCCAAGTGGCATTCAGCACCCCTGTTGGTTGGAAGCAAGTCACAGTTTCCATCCACCCACACAGGGGTCACCCTTGATGAGTCTGCCTCAAAGGTCTAACAATCAGGAAGGAGACACATAACAGACTCAGCAATCACTGAAGGGACAGGCTAATGCCAGAGCTAAGTCCTGTTCAGTGTTTGCCAAGGGCCACTAGAGTCCTTTGGGTCAGCTGCCTGTGACTTAGGACTCACCTCCACTATGAGATCCATCTTGGGACCTTATTGGCAAAAGTGACAGCCCAGAGAATTCTGGGCAGCTGCTTCTCAGGCTGTAGTTGAATGGTTCTGGCTCAGTCCTGAATCTGGAATCATTTCAAGGGGACAGTTCCCTCACTCCAGCTCTTCCAGCAGCAGATGCTGCGGTGGAGGACATGTGTCCACTCTGAGCAAGGTTGAGAGAATCAAGTTAATTTATTTTATGACCTGAGGCAAGTTTGAAATTGGCTCTTCTGAGATGAAAAAGGAAAGGCAGGAGCAGTGTGTGTGCCTCGCCCACGCCCTGCCTCCACCTCCTTCTCATGCGAGCTCTAGCAATTTAATTGGGGTGGGATTCTGTCCACTGAGCAAGCAGTCGGCTCTTGCTGTAGCATGGGCCAAGCCAGAGACAATATTTTGAAGCAGCATCTGCGGGCAGAAATTTGAGCACCTCGGGGCCCACATGACTGGGGAACTCTGGTAGATTTCAGTGACCTCATAGAGGCAGATGCCAACGACTGTCAGCAGCACCAGAAATAAGAGAGAGAGCAGAAAAGACGAAAGAATAAGACTCAACTGTGAAGTCTGGCTTTTCGGTCCCATAATTGACAATCATGAGAGTGAAGCATTTCCTCTGAATCTTAGCCTGTAATGATAATGATCCTGCCTGGTGTTTGGACAGAGCGCTGGGAGAAGAGCAACCATATGTTTCTATTTGCTGATGTTAAACTTGCTTTCCTGGTTTGGCCTGCTTCAGAAGTGTTCTGATTTGGGCAATAAATCACCTAGCTGGTCACACTCACTGAGCTCCGAGCCTCAGTACTGTGGGGTGGTGTTTTGTTGTGGCAGGTTGCTAAGGTTGGACGCAGTTTGTCTCCCAAAGGGTTTATGTGCTGGAGACTTGGTTCCTAACGTGGCACGAGGGGAGTGGTGGGGCCTTAAAAGGGTAGGGCTTTAGTTCATCGGAAGCTGTTGTCCTTGGAAGCAATTAATGCTGATCTTGTGGAGGTCAGCTCTTGCGATGGTAAGAGTTGTTACCAAAGGCCTGGCCCTGTCTGCCTTCCTGTCTCACCATACGACTGCTGTCTCCTCCTCCATACTTTTCCGTGATGCCACCCACAATGCTGTGACAGACCGAAGGACGCTCTTGACTGAACAGATGCTCATGCAGTGTCCCTGGGTCTCCAAAATTGCGAGCTAAACAGCTTTCTAAAAACTGTCCGGCTTCAGATATTTTGTTATGGACAAGCGAACAGAAAATGGGCGGGTGCAGCTACTGCCGTGGGTACCGCAGGATGTCTCTCAAGATCCTTGGCCTCCACCCACTAGAGGCCAGTAACATCCTCCCCCAGTTCTCACCACAGGGTCCATCTGGGAGGGGGAATTGTCCCGATCACGAACCACAGCCTAGTTTATAGCCACTACGAAATCCTTCCTTCTGATATGGGGGCGGGTAATGAATAATTGGCTCCTATTGTGGAGGAAAACTGCCTAGTGATTTTCTGTTGGTTTTGCTTGCATAATCTCCATTCCCCTTTTTCTTAGACCAGCTGTCTATTTTTTTTTTATTTATTTTTTTTTTTTTAAGGGGAGGAAAGAACCTTTTTTTCTCCAGTTTCCAGTCTCTATGTTTTGAGTGACTTGAGAGAAAAGGGAGTGACCTCCCAGGCTGTGAGGCAAGGCATGCCTTCCAGCTAGTGTGACTGGCTTGGTGACAGGCACTGAAGTTGGGCTGGAGCGTGGGTTGCAGGGCTGTTACAGCATCCACAGGGGAAGAAGGGTGCTCAGTTCACTGGAGCTGAAAGCCAGTGGGGTGGAAGCTGCTGGTAGTCATGTGCCCTTGAGGGATGGTCCATCTGGGGACAAAGCTGCTAGAGAGCCGGGCTTGGAGAAGAGAAGAAAAGCTGGTCTCATTGCGGGTGAGCCTGCCTTCCCTTGGACTCAGACAGAGTCCATCTGGGCTCACTTTTTTCTTTAAGCCAGTTTGTGTTGAGTGTCAGTTTGCTTCTCAAAAAGGCCACGCACTCCCAAGGAGTAGTTCCCCATCTCCTGTCTAGGTTATGTACGTAGTGCTAATTCTGCTCATGATCAGATGGGTGACAGGTCAGGTGGGAATATCACAGGAGGCTCTGACTTTATCCCCCAAGGTTTCCCCACATTCTCCAAGGCTCTGCCATTGCTGCTGGTATCTTCCACCTTATCACTTGCCACCTCTTTTACTATTGCTGGAAGCAGCATCACATCTTCATTCCTCTCCACGGCCCTTTCTCTTTCCAACACTCTACCCCTTTTAATTATTATTCATGTTTACAAAAAGGGTATAGTGGCACCTAGGCACATATGATCTTCTCTAGACTACAGATGTAGTTTGCCACGGTCTCCTCCACCAGACCTTGTCTTTCCTGGTGACAAAGATGACTATAGAGAAAAACCTGGAAAAATATATGAAACCACAAGAAATCTCATTCCAAGACCTAGAACAATTAACTTTATTCCCACCCTTTGTCTTTCATATGTTTACATGATTGAGTGGATAGGATACATGAAGTTTTACACAGACAGTGGTATCTCAGTTTATGAACTTAATTTGTATTATGATTGGAGGAAGATGGCTATGCCCAGGCTTGTCACTCAGTGAGCAATTTAAAAGCAGAAGCAGCATCTTGCTAGACCCATTTGTTTGAAAACTCAGCTTTTTGCAAGCAGAAGCATTCATGAACTGAGGTATTACTGTACCTTTAAAACTAACACGGAGGGCTGGTGAGACATCTCAGTGGACTAAGCTCCTGCTTTGGGAAGTACAGGGATCAGCGTTCAATCCCTGGTCCCACATGCTGCGTTGGCCCCACCTCTGGGGGTGTACTGAGACAGCAACTGAGACTGGGCATGATGGTGTATGGCTGTAATACTAGTGCAGGGGAGGCTGAAAACAGGAGAATCATTATAAGCTTGAGCTGCATAGTGAGACCCTGTACCAAATACATAAAATGAAAAACAAACCAAAACAGGGCCTGGCAGGATGGCTCAGTGGTCTAAAGCGCCTGCTTAGGAAAGCTTGGGCGGCTGCAGGGACCGCAGTTCGATCCCCAGGCACCACATGCTATGCCAGCCCTGCCCTGAGGGCAGGCTGAGCCGGCTATAAAAATAAAAAACAAACAAACAAACAAAAGTTCTGAAACAGGAAAAAAAAAATAAAAATAAAAAATTCTAAAAATAAAACCAAAACAAAAAATATGGTAACATAGGATTTCTCCATTGAAGACTGTGGATATTATTTTAACAATTGCAGATGATTCCATTACATGAAATAGCACAATTTTCCAAATGTTTTCCTATGGACAGATATTCTGTTTGCAACAAACTGGTAGCATCCTTGGGTGTACATCTTTACTTCTCATTCACTCATATTCCTAAGATAAATTCTTGGCAGTCTACTGTCCAGGTCAAAGTAAGTGAATATTTATAAGTCTTCTAATAGATATATTGTTATACTTTCTAGAAAAAAATTGTACCTGTTTTTTCTGGACAGTAGTATGGAAGTGTTGGACACTAGAATCATGGCAGCAGTCATTAATAAGGATCTCACCAGTTCAATTATTTCTAACAGTAGTTTAGCACCACAAATTCTTTCACCAATAATAATAATAATAATAATAATAATAATAATAATAGTAATATGTGTTCTTTAGCAATTTTTAATATTCCAGTTCTCTCAGTGTGTTTTATGTGTGCTATCATGTGTAGGTCTTAGTGATCTATGGTTTAAGTGCTATTTTAATTCTCCAATGACAGATGAGGATAACAAGACTGAAGGCTAAGTACCTGACCTAATTACCATAGCCAGAAAAGGATGGATCTCAGACTTGACAGTCTGACTTCTGCAAGCATTAATTTTGAGCAAGATGGAGTGACTAGTTGAGAATAACTAATCTACCTCTAATTATTAGCTGAATTGTGCGTAGCTTATGAAAGATCTAAGGAGGAAAAAGCCCTTCTACTCATTGCAAATAAAACCCAGGGATGTTTTTCTTCTCTTCTCTCTTTTTTTTTTTTTTTTCTCTTAGTATCTTCATCCTAAGGAAGTTGTCACCCTTCCAGCCAGGTATATGGTTTGGGAAAATGACTCTCCTGATTCTATGAATTCCAGAGAATTCCCACTAACTGTATTTGGGGCACATTTCATGGCTGCCAGTGTGCACCCTCTGAAAGATGCCAGCCATACCAGCTTCTGGGGCCAAGCATTGCTGTGGGCTGAGGTGGGGTATCTCTTGCTTTGCAACTAGAGATTTGCCTAATATTTGGCTTTATCCAAATATTAGGTAAATCTCCGTAGGGAGATGCATTGCAATTTCTGGGCAACCTTCCCCAAAAGTCATTAACTTGGCTCGGAGTGCCTTTTCTTGGCTCAGGACTGGTACTTGGCTCACAACCCGTGGGACTGGGCAGACATCAGCATCACACAAGGACTGGCACAAGGACAGCCTCCCGGCTGTGCCAATGTGCTAACTCAGAAACTCTGAAGGTGGAGCCCAAAATTCTGTGATGCTGTGGACCTTCCTGCTGATTCTAATTCATGCTAGTTTGAGATCTACTGCTCTGAGTCTGTTTCCTTATAGAATAGTAGTAGTTGTCATAGCGATAGTGGCAATTGTAGTAATAGTAATATCTGCCTTATGGATTGTTGGGAAGATTACATGAGCTAATTAAAGTAATTATCCCACTGCCTGGCATACAACATATAGCATGCACTTAATAAGTGGTAGCTTGTGTTATTTCTCTGATGCTGTCCATAGTTTCTGTGCTAAACGCTTGCAGTTTTATTTGCTTTGTGGCCTGCTCCTTTATGAGTCTCTCTTTGCAGTGTGGGCCTGGCAATTGCCAAGCACAGTTTCCTATTACCATGTCCTCTGTGAGGGTATGACCAGGGCATGGTCCAGGACAATTTGGTGAAGCCATTATCTTCTGGGGGTTTGCACTTTTAAGAGAGGGCCTGTGGAATACAGAGTGGTGAGACCCTGGGAGTCTCAAGCTCACTCAGGGCTTCTCAAACCTGAATCCATGTGGCTCACCTGGGAGACTTCATTCCAATGCAGGTTCTGATTTAGAATGTTTGGGGATGTTTCTGATATTCCTTATTGCTGATGAGCTCTTCTGAGAAGAGGGGACCCTGCTGATCTGTGGTCCCTCGGTGAGTGTCATCCCTAGAAAAATACATCTTACACTCAATTTCAGTTGAGAATCATCTGGGGGAAGGTTTTCTTTTTTCTTTCTTTCCTTTTTTGTCTTCATCTTCATCTTCGACTTCATCTTCATCTCTGTCTCCTCCTCTTCCTCCTTCCTCTCCTTCTTCTTCTAAATGTATTTGCTTGTTATAGAGTGTCACTACACAGCTCTGACTCATGGTGATCTTCCTGTTTTCAGCCTCCCCAGTACTGGGATTACAGGCATGAGCCACCACACCTGGACTCTGGCAGGCTCAGTGACCTTGGGGGCGAGGCTGGTGTGGCATGTGGTGCTGGGGATTGAACCATGGTCCCTGTGCTTGCCTAAGCTTGCTTAAGCAGGTGCTTTAGTTTCCTGAGCTAGCTCGTTGGCCCCTGGAAGAGGCTTTCAATTAGGCAAGT
>PVJA010019525.1:0-38289 GCA_004027025.1 Myocastor coypus | reverse complement strand
AGAAGGAGGAGAAGAAGAAGAAGAAGAAGAAGAAGAAGAAGAAGAAGAAGAAGAAGAAGAAGAAGAAGAAGAAGAAGAAGAAGAAGAAGAAGAAGAAGAAGGAACCCTAAGTTCATGGCTGAACATTTACATATGGCTAACTCAGAAGTGTGCAGCTTTTGTAGCCATCCAGGACACAAAATGAGGAGGTTTTATACAGAACTTCCATGTTCTATTCATCATAATGGAATTTCCTGTAGTTTGTCCAGAGAACCATTTAAAAGAGAATTTTTGGAACCCTACCCAAAAGTACAGCTTCTAAGACTTCACATGGTGCTAACAGCCTAACAAACAATGCCTGGGTCTTGCAAAGGAACAACCACCCCCAAAACTGGCTAAGCTTCCCCTAGACCAGAGAATAAGTACCCACTTAATTCAGCAAGAGCTCTGATCAGATGAAGCCACAAACACAACCCTTGGAAGACTCAGTGAATCTCAGGCTCTGGATGCTTTATTACTGCATAGAAGGCTTGCTCTGTTCCCACAGGAGGATTCATTAGGTCATGGTCATGCACCAGCAAACCCAATCCAATCCTTCCCACCCTGGCTCTGTCCCATGCCCACGAGCCGGTTACCTGCCTACTTACTCTTTGATCTATTCCTTTCCCTTTCCCTGAAAACTAGCTTTCCTAGACTCACTTGCCTCTTAGCTCCAGCTAGGTTTAGGTGGAAGCCTGGAGCCGAGAAGAAGGAGAAGCCAGCGTACCACTTCCCTTTCGTGCATCCCTGCTGTGGACAACCTCTCCAGCGATGGTGCTGCGGGATCCATCGTCCGTGCCACATTACTCTCCAATGCAAGGGCTGAGAGGTGTCGCTGTGACTGGGTCAGGAGGGATCTGCTCTTGTGAGCAAATGAATAGATTAATCATGGGAGTGGGTTCATAGTAGAGTAAGTGGGTTCCTTATAAAAAATGAGCTCAGCTGGGGGCAGTGATACATGTCTCCATTCCCAGCAAATTGGGAGGCTGAGTCAAGAGGCTCTCAAGTTTGAGACCAACTTGAGCAACTGAGGAAAGACGCAGTCTCAAAATAAAATTTTACAAGGGCTAGACATGTAGTTCAGTGGCAGACTGCTGTGGCTTCAATCTTTGCTATGATAACAACCCTCCTATATAGATATATAGAGGATGTAGATACAGATACATGAGCTCAGCATTTGGTTCCCTTCCCTCTCACATCTTCCCACCTTCCTTCCTGGGATGAAGTCTTGACTTCAGACTTCTCAAGTGTCAGAAAAAGTTTCTGTTCCTTGAAAATTACCCAGGCCATGATACTCTTTTATAGCAGCATCACAGAGTACGACAAATGGCTTTGTCACCTCCATAATTCCAGTTTGCCAGCCAGGCTTCCCAGCACGGCCTCAAGCTCTTGGCCCCGCTGACACTGCTTTTCTTTCTTTCACTGGGCTGTGTGGTCACTGTGGTTTCCTGCTGCTGTTAGTTTTCTGAAGACCTCATCATACCTTGTTTGGCTTTTCTGATCTTCCAAAGATCATTATAAGTCCTTATACCAAGTATCTACAGAACTGACAATCATTTGAATCTCAGTAATTTAATTTGGATTTCTGCTATTTCTTCCCATTCAAGGGTCTGAATGGTATCATCCGTGGAAAACCTATGACGAAGAAAGAACTCAACTAGCAGATGTTAGCATTTAAGTCGCATCCTGGCCCTACTCTGTCACTAAATCACTGTGTGAGTAAAGCGCATTTCACAACCTCTCTGCCTTTCCTCACTGTCATGCTTATAAAACAAAGAGGCTGAACTAAACAAGACCAAGGTCCCCTGCCAGGTCTAAGGTGTTTCAGAGAATATGACTATACAACAGACTGCAGGACAACTGCTTAGGAAAAGCAAATTTAACTCTTGGCCAAATTAAGTCATGATGAAATAAAAATACTGGGTTTTAGGTTTCTAAAATTATTTCAGAGGTTATACTATAGCTCAGGGCAGAGATTGTGAATTTAAAAAAAACAACAATGTCAAGACAAAGGAACGTGGGTGGCTTAGAATGGCCTCCAAGAATTACTAAGGTTTCATATGATGTAACACACATTCTTTTTAAAACACTGGGAGTCAAAAGCTTTTTCCTTCTGTACAGAGGATATGGTAATATTTCTAAATGATCTAGCCTGACAGCATTGGAGAAAGAAAAAAATCAAGCATTACACTGCATGAGATTTCATCTTGTCACAAAGCCATTAGAGCTAATGAAAAATGATGGCATTGTTAAGTTTTATTTATAGTTTCTTCTTAATAAAATGAAAAATGAACAGGAAAACACTCTGAATATAAATTTTTAAAGATTTTAAAGACCCAAAGCCAATAGCAAAATTATATATGTAGTCGTAGCATTACAAATAACCTTTTCTTCCCTTTAATGTATAGAAATAACTGTTTGTGGCTACTGTTGAGTGTGCCTTTTCCTGTGGCCTCGGGATAACTAGGTACCCTGTACTCTCGCATTACTGTCACCTGGGTAACCTAACAATGAGAGAAATATTCTGTCTCCAACCCAATTTAGTTCATACAATTTGTTCTAAAACTACTAGCCTGGAAATAACCTAGTAAAGCAAGATGCCATCTGTCATATTTTTAGTTACCTACCCTCAAACCAACCCAATCTTCATTCCACTAACCTTAGCTGAAGAACAGAAAACAGGAAAACAGCACCATGTATGAAGGACTTACTGTGCTTCACAAAATTTGTTCCATTTAGACACATGTGCCGCCCCAAACTGCACATTTTTTAAATTCCCCATTCTATCATGATACCTAATAGCTATAACAGTAGTACCATGATTTCCCCAGTAGAAACCGAGAGATAAAACAGTGCATGTTTTTAGGGTAAGAAGCAATATCAAGGATATTATGTAGGCACTTAAATAGCAAAAGAGCAAACAATTTCTTCAAATACGTTATTGATGAAGTATAAAATATACAGTTAACAACTGAATGGAAGTTTTTGTACTGCAGCTCAGCTAATAAAGAAGAATAAAATTGTTCTGGGAGAGAGAAAATAGCATGGAAATGTATTCAAAGTTAGTGTTCTCTATTATCAGACAGTAAATATTCATCAGCAAAGACCATCCCTACCTGGCAGGCTACACCCATTTTAGACCTTATAAAATTCTTTCACTGATCAGCTGCTCAGCTAACCTGATGCTATTTCAATTATCCCTCTCCGTAAAAAAAAAAAAAAAAAAAGTTGATACTAGGAGGTACTACCCAGGTTCTTCACTGAACCATGGGGATACAGAAGTAGGCAAGTAGAGTTCATTGCACCAAGGATAGGACGTGAATTGCAACAAGGTCTGTCCTCAAGGGCTCACCATTTTCCAGGAAAGAAAGACATTTAACGTAACTGGAATAGAGAATATGGCACACCATGATGAACCCGCAATCGTGTTGAAAATAGGGCCTCACAATCATCCTACACTCACGTTTATATCATCACCATTTACAAGGGCCAATCAGTGGAATCAACACAAGAGTCCACAGATGAGCGAATGGATAAATAAGTGTACGATGAAATACTACAATAAACCTACAGTGAGATGTTATTCATATTTTAAAAGGAAAGAAATTCTGGCATTGCTACAACATGGACACTATGCTAAGTGGAATAAACCAGTCACAAAAAAAAAAAAAAAAAAAAAAAAAAAAAAAAAAAAAAAAAAAACGCTGTGTGATTACACTTCTATGAAGAACCAGGAATAATTACATTCATACAGACAGAATGGTGAAACGAAGGGTGGTTGCCAGGGGCTGCCAGGGGAGGGGAGGATGGGAGCTTGTGCTTAATAGCGACAAAAGGTCAGTCTTGCAACACAAAGAGTTCTGGAGACAGATGGTGGTGCCGGCAGCACAATAACATGATTGTACTTGACAACATGAGCCAGGATACCTGGAAAGCTATTAACCTAGAACACTGTACATTAAATGTATTTTACTACCAGGTACAAAAACTTAAGTGGGCATTCCTTCTTATTTTCAAGTAGAAATAAGGAAAGAAATATAATTCTTTACTATGTATACAAATCATTTATTGCTGATCTGGGTGCAGAACCTACTTCTCTTACTTTCCTGTGTGTGGTCACAACAGACAGTGCCCATGAGCTTGCTTTTGACTGTGACTTAAACTTAAGGTTGGCATGCCACAGAACCTTGTTTTCTCAACGTCCTTCCTTGTGGATCGGCCTCGCTTGGTGAGCTTTCTCATTTGTAGGATTAAGCGCATCACTCTCCTTCTCTGTGTAGCACATGGCACACAGAGTCTATGTCTTGGGTGGAATAGGACAAACAGGACAAGAACTGGGTGACAAAGGTACACTTGCAGTTAATGATAGTAAATACTCTTATCACCTATTTAATTAAAATACCCAATACCCCTGTCTCTTTCTGTAACTGTTTTCATTTTTTTGAATAAACTTTTGAAAAGCAGAAACCCAAAATATGCTAAAATTAAATGGCAAGAACACTGGAAGCTCTCAATCTAGGAGAGAGCAATCAACTGCTGATTTAGAAATAAAGAGTTCCTGAAAACATTCGAGGTGAATTTCCTATACTAATGTCCCACGAGGCAGGGCTCCTAGTTGCTCAGATGAGATCGGTCCTTTTCCTTATTCTTAGTGAAAGTACATATTTTCTTAGCAAAAGTTAAAAAATTCCTTTTCCAAGCATTCACTGAAGATAGGGATGGCCAATGAGATAGTGATAGAAATCTGTAGAGTGTCTAATGCAATCTTAAAGCAGGCTTCCTCAGCTTGTAGGCACCCTTCTGATCTTCCATCCTACCACCTTCCACCCTACTACCAGTGAGATATACGGAACATCCGGGACTGCCACAGCCACCTTGAATCCAGGAAGAAAAGAGACCCTGACGTCTCTAAGACACCAAGGTAGTGCCACCCATGGTCTGTCTCCTGTTTTCTTGTTAATAAAATGAAACACAAGGAATTTAAGATTTGTAACAAGGCAACCATTACTCCCAACGAAGTGCAATTCCTCAGGTAGGACCCCTAGGATACTGAGAGGTCCTATGTCCTATGAAGCAACGTACCTAATTTACTATAAAAATGTTACTGGATGATAGTGGGGGCGTTGATAGCAATGATAGACAATAAAAATGATGATGCTAATATTATTTTTGAAAGACAGTCTAAACACCATGCACTAAGGCACAGAAAAGTTAGGTAATTTACTGTAGCTCTCATGACTAACAAGTGGAAAGGCCAAGCTTTGAATCCAGGCAGCTGGCTCCAGAGTCCTTGCTTTTGCCCACTACAAGACCAAAAAAAGCAAATCACAAGACTAATAGTCACAGTAGACACGACACAAGCTAATTCAGGCAGATATACCAATATAGCAGCTTTGTTGATTCGCTAATGAAATTTCTTATCATACATACCCTAAATTACTCCTTTATTTGAAGAATTATTTCTTTGAGGAAACCAAGTTCCGGTAGGTCTGGCCCAATATTGAATCGTTCTCACCGATGCCTTATATATGACATTACATACCGTTTGGCCTGCTGCCACGGCCTCCCAGCACATATCCTTGCCTCTCTGGACCCTTCTTCCCACCATCAAACACAGCACTGCCGCAAGATTAGTCTCCCTGCCACATGTCACTCTACTTTCACAAGGTCTTCAGCAATCCCAGTTGCCTAAATAGAGTGCACATCCCACATCTGCTCAAAGCCCTTCCCTGCTTTTGCACCACCCCCTTATTTTCCAAACCTCCGGCCAGCCTAAGCCCTGAGCCTGTCCACCTCAGACCTTGTCACTTACTTCTAGGGCAACCGGGACACCCATCCTTCCCTAATGCCACCCACGTGTTCACACCAGATCTGGCTTTCAAAACTCAGGTCAGTATGTGTCAAGTTATGGTTAGAGAGGAGAAATGAATCCTGATGCTCTAATGCACAGTAGCGAAACTACAGATAAAGATAGTCGACAATCCATCTCAAAAACACACTAAAAGAAAAAATTTCAATTATTTTCACTGCAGGCCAGCCAGATAGCTCTGTGTACTAAAGCTGGCTAGGCAGAGTGCAGTGGTCGGGGTTGGATCCCTGGTGTGCTGTGCCATCTCTGACCCCAGGGCGTGATGAGATAGCGACGGAGACCAGGCATGGTAGCACACACTTGTAATCCCAGCACTTGTGAGGCTGAAAACAGGAGGATCACTATGAGTCTGATCTATATCATGAGACCCTGAAGTCCATGTAGACCCTGTATCAGATACATAAAGGAAAAAAATTTTCACAACAAAAAATGACATATGTTTGAGGCAATAGAAACACTGACCTTTATTTGGACTTCACACAATGCATACAGGCTTCAAAATAGCACATCATACCCCATACATATGTGCAACTTTTATATGTCCATTAAAAAACTACAATATACTTTTAAAAGACAAATTAAAGAATACAAGCTGATTTTTGGGTTGATCTATTAAGGATACATTGTTAAACATATAACAGAACAACTAATCTGAAAATGAACTTATTTAATTTCTATTAATTTATTAATAATAAATTTAGTAAGAATTTTATTAACTATATTGATTTTCTTTTTCCTTTTTTATTTCTTTTTTTTCTTTTTTTTTTTTTTGCAGGACCAGGGTTCAAACTCACGACCTTGCACTGGCCAGGCAGGTACTTGCACCTTGGAACTATCTCCTCAGCCCCTTGATTTTCTATTTTAATTGTTCTATTAAGATGACTAATCCCTGGCATGCCATGCTGGCCTCACCCCCAGGGTGCACTGAGACAGTGATTGAGACTGGGCACGGTGGTGTGGGACTGTAATCCCATCACTTGGGAGGCTGAAAACAAGAGGATCACTACAAATCCAGTCTGTGTAGTGAGACCCTGTAGTCTCCGTACTAAATACACTAAAAATAAATAAATAAGTAAATATTTGTATAATATGGTAAGCGCTTAAAGCAGGATGCTCAGGCAGAAATCTTCAACTCAAATGTCTCTCTTGCCATTTGAATCCCTCCTTCTGGACAAAGGCTGAGCTACTATGGGTCTAGTTCAAGAGGAAAAGAGCTGGGACCCAGGAAGTCCCCCAAGAGAACAGTACTGTCCACCTCTGAGCAACTGCATGCACACAGGGACCAGGACTGGCTCCCAGGCCCTACCAGTCTCTATGGGGCTATTTCATTTCCCCTTGTAGCTCATTTTCAAATAATCACCATGGACAACCTTCAAGGTAACACACTGAACAAAAAGGAAATTTATAATCTAAGAATGTATAGGAAAGAGGAGGAAGAACAGCCACTAAGAAACACTTGCCAGTGCCCAGAGGACTGTGCCATATGAGGTTATTGCCTTTCTGATCTTCTAGCCAAAACAACCTAAGCAAGATCAATCCCGAAAGTAATTTACCCAAAGTTGTCACATCACCAAAAACGGCTGAACTTTCACTGGCTTTTGTACTTCCAAGACTGCCAAAGTAACCAGAGAATTGATTCCTACCAATTTTATTATAGTACATAGGAAAATAAAGTCCAGTCAATGCATGGAATCCCCTTACCATTTTCAGGTATCACTGTTTGATACAGAGCTACTGATTCATTTCCTCAAAACAATACAGCATAATCTAAATCAAGTCATGCACAATATCTGAGCTTACAGCTTGCCTCAAGGAAAGTTACGCCTAACAGTATTGTTCAGGAAACTGGCCACTGGCCTGCTTTCTTCTCCCTCGGGAGCCTGTTCGGCAGGCACAGGGCTATCCATGGCACGGTTTTTCTGAGAGCTGTTGGGTTCTTAAAGGTAGCATGGATGTGTGAGCTGCTTCTCTCCTCCTCAGTAAGACTAATGCATAACAATAGATTTCATTTTTAAAGTTTTGAACCAATCCAAAGAGTGAGAAGATTTAATGGTTAATCAGGCCACTCAATCAGTCATTCTCACTCTTGTGCTCTCTTTCCACTATCTCCACCAAGCCCTGGAAAAAAAATATTACTAGACATGTGTGTTGGCGAAGAGAAAAAAGGTTATCAGGACATTTGAACCACCTCCCTTCTGGAGGCCTCATTCTATTATTAGATGGAGAAGAAAGCAGAATTTTTCAAAATACAGTATGCCATTGATGCATTTTTTTAAAATGAATTTCTTTTCAATCAAAGCCAAGATAAGAAATCACACCTCATCACTAAGAAAAAAGGTCGTAAGTTTTACTGAGGATGTGAGGAAAAGAAAACTCACACATTGCTGATTCGTAGGAATGTAAATCAGTGAGGCCATGGTGGAAAACAGTATCAATACTCCTCAAAAAATCAAGCTAGAATGACCACATGATCCAGTGATCTCAGTTCTAGTTATATATCCAAACCAATAAAGTCACTTTCCGGAAAAAAAAAAAATAAGTGTACTGCAGCATTATTTATAATCACTAAGATATCAAAACAACCTATGCACCCAGGAATAAACAACCTGGTAAAGAAAATAACAGGTGCTTAGTTGCCAAAGCACTCTGTGAAAAAGGTAGAGTCATTGTCCCTAAGATTTGTAAACTGAAGGCCGGCTCTGCTCACATCTGCACTGTCACACCCAGGGCTTCCTCACCATCCTCAAAGCTAGCCTTACTTTCCAAAAAGGAAAACTGCAACAGAGGCCAATGAAAACCTCAGGGAGCTCTCAGACCACCTCAGTGCAGACAGCCAAGCAACTGAAAAATACAGGCACTGAAATGTGAAACTGCAAGACACTGAATTAGGTTGAAAGTCCTAGTCCAAAGTCCACAAAACACCCAGAAGCAGCCACACCGAAAGAAGAGGAATCATTTTAATGGGGGAAGTGCCTCATAACAATAAATGTCACCAGCAGGCAGCAGGGTCATCAGGCGGTCTCGGTGCTCTAGGGGGGGGGGGGGGTGAAGTCCAAGCCACAAGAAGTGTGCTGCATGCCCTCGCTTCCTGTCCTGGGAACTTAAGGACAGTCCCCAGGCTAAAAATATTCCACAAAAGGGAAACATGCCACCCGAAGGGTGCGTGAGAAACAAGGACAGAGGCAGCGGAAGCTCTTGCCCGCGCTGCCCAGGGGTCCGTACAATAGGAGGCCCCTGACTTTCCCATCTGGTGACCCAAACAGTCCAAACCAGGTGAATCTAGATGGCCGCTCAAAAGAAAAGGGGCAAGCAGTTAAGCAGGCTGTGCAAACACCAACAGTGTCAGTGGAAATATTGGCGCTGAAGCCAGGAAATTCTTGGTGGGTTGACACACCAAGCAGCTTTGTGTCCAAAAGGCACAGTATAATTAAGCCTAACAAACTGCAACTTTTAAATCCCAGGGAATACCTCTGTTAACCCAGGAACCAAATAAAACCGCAGCAGCCAACTTACTTGCCCCCTATTTCCTTGACTGTTGCCACATTTAACACAATGACATGCGCGTGCGATAGGTCAGAAGCCGGAGAATAATCCCTCAACTGCGCATATCTAAGGTGGGTGCCACTATTATTTAAAGAGGTACTGATCAAAAATGAGGGCTGCAGAAAAGATCATTCTGGAGTAGAAGTTCTCTACAATTGTCATACAAACCACTACACTTCTGAGAATAAAAGGAGTCCCCATTAATAACCGCATTCAGGCCACAAATATAAACGGAGACTGTCGCAAACAAAGCGAAGTATAAAATCACCCTCCGGAAGGGCCACAGGCAAACTGAAACTATAATGGAGAATTAGATAAATATTACAAGCTTAACATGCTTGTTTAAAACCATAGTAGAGAGCTGGGTGTGGTGGCGCACGCCTGTAATCCCAGCACTCGGGAGGCTGAGGCAGGAGGTTTGGTGAGAGTTCAAGACCAGCCTGGGCTACCAAAGTGAGCTCAAGGCCAGCCTGAACTGCATAGCAAGATCTTGTCTAAAAAAGACAAAAAAAAAAAAAAAAAAAAAAAAAAAAAAAAAAAAAAAAAAAAAAAAAAAAAAAAAAAAAAAAAAAAAAAAAACCCTACAGTAGATATAGACAAGAAAGCGTCTTTACATCTCCATTCTGAGAGAAGGTAAGCTGAGCACATACTAAGGATACAAGCAGGATGGTACCCGAGAAACACAGTTTAGTTTGCTTCTTGGCTCCAGGATGCTAACCAATTCACATTGCTCTGTTTTATGTTTATGTTATAATCATTAAATTTTATTTTTTTAATTTAATATTTTTATTGTTTAAATTTAACAATGGTTATATTACATATTTTCATCATCAGATCAGTTTAGATTAATACATATAGGTATATAAGATTGATCAAACAATTAAACATTAATCCTTTTAAATCAACATTACTTTTTTCTTTTCTTTTGCCCTTTCTTTTTTTTGAAAGCTGACGTACTGCATATTGTCCTCACAATCGTTCTACAGAGTACAGTGTGTGGGCATGACCCACCTCCCTATTGATGTTGCTTAGAAAAAAATTTTAAAAAAGGAAAAGAATATACTTCTCTTCGGACTAAGAGGAAGCAGATACTTACACAGTCAAATGTTCTGCAATTGCAGTGTGCCACCAGTGAAGCTTGTAATGTTGGAGGCTATTGAATCTAAGCCTCCTAAAGCTTATCTCACCAATCTAGCTCTGCGTTTCATGCATTGTAATTAAGCATTTTTTTTTTTTTTTCTTGCTGGGTGGTCAAGGGCAAGTCGAAGCAAGGCCTGTATAACAAAACATTCTTTTTTTTTTTTTTTTTTTTTGTATCTTCCAAGGTCAAAATCCCCTCAGGATTAAGTTTGGGACCATAGACAGTACTTTGTAGAACTGTTGTTAGTGTCAGCCTTCGGGATGAGTCACGGCCATTGCTTGGCCATTTTGCTTTCTGTGAAAGCCTGAGAGAATGTTTTTCTCTGGGTGACTCTCCTTAGACACACTATAGTTCATTGGATGTATATTGGACATATACTCATTAGTAAAATAAACCAGACCTATATGTGTAAATATCGTATAGTCTCCCTAATATAAGAACTTTAAAGAAGAAAACAAGAATTTAAGGGCATAACACAGCTGAATGTGTTATGGATTAAACAACGAAGTGACTGGAAGCAGATAAAGGAGAAAACATATCAATAGCAAAACCATACACTTATGTACACAGGATGAATCAGATATTGGTCTCAAGAACCTTCAAAAGGTTCAGCACATTGATTATAGCACAATGTAATGCTAAAACTATGTTTGGAATACATGTCACTCTTGTCTTCTTGATATGTACTGCTCCTTGTGTAAACTCAGTTACTGTCATCCTCTCTCTCAAGAGTAGTACTTGAAAATAAGAGACTGGGCCAAATACCATAGTCTTGACAGGCTACAATTTCGTATTTCTTTGAATTTCCAAATATCTATGTCAAAATTGTGTAACTGCTTATATCACATTGTATGGAAGTTATTAGAATATCAATGATGGTCAGAAAATATCATTTCCAAGCTAAGTCAAAGATATTTGATACTAATCATTGAGTTTTACAATAGATTTTTTTTCCATGCGATGGAATGGGCAAAGCATACTCCTACATGTTAGAAGCTGTTATGATTTGGAGGTAGTTTGTTCTCTCGAAACTCATGTTGAAATTTGCTCCCCAGGAGAACAGTGTGGAGAGGTTGTGAGAACTTCACAAAACTGTCTGGGTCATGGGGCTGTGGCCCTGCGAATGGATTAATGTCCTTCTCCCGGGTGGGAGGGAGGGAGTTCTCCTGGGATGCGATAGTGGGTTGTTACAAACAAAAGTTCACCTTCCCCGTCCCTCCCAGGCTTCCTCTGCTTCCATGTGACTCCTTCCGCCCTTCCACCATGACATGAATTAGCATGCCTTTCCCAGAAACCAACCCGACATTGGCACCACGCTCTTGGACTTCCCAGCCTTCAGAACCACGAGCCAAAACAAACCCCTTTGTCTGCTAAATTACCCAATCAGTGGCATTCTGTTATTGCAATAGAAAATGGACCAAGAGAGGAACATCCTGCTCCAGCCTCCACAAGCCTGTCCCCCGTATCCAATCAGAGCAGCAGCAGCCCTGCTGCATTGGGAGAGTCACCCATCAAAATGAGCTATTGTAGTGTCTACCAACCACGCACTTTGCAACTGATCCCCTGATGAACGGCTGCCCAAGATTTCAGGATCTTTTCCTGAAAGCCGTGATTAAGCTACTCAGTAGCACACGCAGGAAGGAAGGCTCCCCTCACAAGCCACCAAGTGAAATAAAGCCACACAGTTCCAACTCTTCCACTACAAGACCTGTCACCCAATGGCTCACAGCAGCAGAGAAAGGTCATGTCCACAGTGAGACTTAGCATTGAGTCCCTCAGGGACAGGGTGCAACACTGTGGGAGGTGGTCAGGAAAACTTCTCCTTACCTCCCCTTCTTCCCTCCACTTTCACTCATTATTGTCTTCTCTCCCTTGAGGCTTTAAGCCACAGACAGTACAGAAGTCTGGAAGAAAAAGCATAGCTGTCCACACATTCCATGCATGGGGGCCAGCACCGTTGCAAAGGGAACTGTTCCCTCTCATCCTTTTCAAGTTTTCCCAAAAAACAACATCACTTCTAATCCACCACTTCTGATATAAGAAGCTTTGGGGGTGTTCTTCAGCTGCTCTGTTCTGAGCTTGTTTCATCAGGTGTACCTAGTTCTGTGCATGCCATAGGAAAGAAAATATCACAGGCATATGGAAAAGGCACCTGAAAGTTGACCATGGTACTTATGTTTGGGTCTCCAAGAGATAAGAACTTTGAGATGCTGAGAGTAAGATCAGGAATAAGGATCAGGGCTGGATTCGAGAATATGCTGCCTTGCAGTCTAATGGAGTGTTTGTAGAGATAGGTATGTCTTTTTAAGGAAGAAGTTAGCTCGTCTTTAGGTCTTATAAATAGGATGTACATACATTCAGTAACCCTTGAATGAATCTTGGTTTTACGATTCATTTCTATCAGGCAAATATATTAGATGCAGAGATATAGTTTCCTTAGAAGAGAGAAGACATTCTGAGAAAGGCATCCTTAGATCACTGGGTCCTTGTGTGACCGTCATGGAGTGTACCTGTGTAACCTAAGGTGGTTGCAGCATCACCATGTGACAGAATCTTTTAGGACCATCATTATAGATGCAGTCGTTGGCCAAAACATGGCAGCGTGGTACAGGACAATGCTGGACGCCGTCCCCAGCTCCAGGAACACAGTGCTGGGAAAGCAAGACTCCGCCTTCAAGAGGTGCATACTCCAGTGGGGGAGGAATAGGCCAGAACTTAAAAACTAGCAGGCAATTTCCAATGACTCCAGTGCTCAAAAGAAAATGAGGGGAATAGAACTGCAGGGGCACTGCTTGGCGTGGCCCAGGAGGCCTCCCTGAGAAGGCACGGTTTGAACCAGCTGATTGGACAGTCCTGTAGAACCAGCCACCATGGTGCACCCCTGCAATCACAGTGCCGTGGGAGGCTGAGGCAGGAAGATTGCAAGCTTGAACTCAGTTTGGGCAATATAGTGACCTCCTGACACTGTATCTCAGAATTGAAAATAATAAGAATAATAAAAATGTAAAGGGCCAGAGCTGTAATTCAGTTCAAAGGCCCTGAGTTCAACCCCCAGTGTTGCAATAGTAATTAAATAGCAACATTAACATGTCTCATGGAAACAATGACAAATGCCCCTGAGGCTGAGAAGCAACTGCCAAGCTCACTATGCCAGGAAGCCAGGAGAGCCACGCACTGGGAAGAGGAACACCTCACCTGGGTGGTGGGCGCTCTTAGCAGGCCAGGCCTGGGAGCCACGGATGTTTGAGTCCACCCCCAGAGACCCTGAGGTGACTGTCCACTGTCCACATGGGCAGCTTGAGCTGAGGAACCCCTCAGGCTTTTTGGGTGCTTTAGATTCACAGCCCTGCTGCAGAACCACCCCGGGTACAACAGCACACTGTGCCAGGTAGAGTCCCAGCCGCTTGGGGCTGGAGGCTGTCCCTATGTTTCTAAATCGCTCCAGCCAGAAACCCAACTAAAAGCACAGCCCAGGCTGTGTTAGGGCTGTAGTGGCGTAAATAGCTAATTACTTCACATTCTCACTTCGCAGCTTACAAGGAGGCGAGACAATGGTGTGAAATATTTATTCCCTGTCGCCTTGGATTTTCCTCCTCAAGGGATACTTCTTGAACAATATCACAATTACCCAGCTTAACCTATTTCCTTGGAAATTATCTGTGAGTTTTGATTTAAGGTGTTAAAAAGTACTCCAAAAATCCATAAATTAATTATAATTGTCTCTGCCATTCCATAAAATTCATAATTAAAAATTAACACAGCGTGACTATATATAGGGAGTGACTAGGGTTTGTAATCCATGAGTCAAGAAATAATTACCGGCTGACAGTCCACTCGGCAAGGCTGCTACAGTCTTCTAGCTTATTTTATAGCACGTATCATGAAGCAGTAAAGTCATCTGTGAAAAGGACGGAAGCTGTTACAGGAGTAGATCACCTTAATAATGATAGGCTTGGTGACAGTGACAGGAAGCATGCTGAATTCAGGACACTAGACTGAAGAGCTCGGATATCAGAAGTATTTTCTTTCTTTGCTGTAAAAATAATCTAAGGTAAGCATGACACAGTGCTAATATTGATTAATTCCAAGGCGTGGCGCATGTGTGCCTGCTGTACTACTTGCTGTGATTTTCAGCATGCAAAGACAGAAGGGTGAAAAAAAAAATCATTTGCTTAACACTTTTTGTGTAATGTGTTAAATTCGGTAGAAGCCCTATAAATACCTCTTCCAGCACTGCTTCCCAGTCTCTGAGGCAATCCTGGTTGGGTGTGTCACCGGCATTCCTGCTCTTTCACCAGCCCATGAGAGCCACAGAAGGTGCTGCTAGCTGTTTCTTAGAGTGTCCCTGTCACACTGCCCTCCTTAAATCCGTGGTGTCACTATTGTAAGCTCCTCTAGGAATTCATTTCCTAAAACCACTGCCGGGAAGGATGGGCCAGACCATCTGTACATTCTCCAGGAACAATCAGCTCTGTGTTTCATGGCTCTACCAGCTCCCTGCTGCTGCTTTAGAAGGCTTGGGTCAATTTCCACATATTTATTTTCTATCTTTATTTATGCTTTCAAGAGAAACATATTTCCAAGAGCACTATAACTGCAGGATTTTATATGTCTTTAAAGAGTAATTCATAGTCCTTGCGCTATCTTGGGCCCAAGACAAAGTAGTCATCCAAAGCGACAGTTGAGTTGTGCCAAGGGGGTGCTAAGTTTTAATACTGATATTTTTTATCTAGAAATGTTTATCAATCAAATTTACAGCAGTAGAAAGTATTTTCCTCATGATGGAACGTGGTGCAAGGAAGATGCAGAAAGAGAGACAGGAGAAGAGATTCTTCAAGTTCAGCAATAAATTTTAGGAGGGTTCACCTCCATGATGAAAGAGTAGATAAAATCCTATAAGCAGAACAGCAGGAAGCCGTGTGTTATGACACTGCGGCTTCTACATAAACAAGCATCACAAATAAACTTATTTGGAAGCTTTTACATGTGAATGCCTAAATCAGTAATATTATCACATTTAAACACTTTTATCTCAGAAGCCTAACTGCCAAATGTAAGGTAGGCTGCAAAAGACAAGGCAGAAGGAAAGATGCTGGTCACCTGCGGACTGCGGTGGGCAGGGGCCAGAGGGCAGGCCCGCCTTCTCACAGCACACGGAGCCTCACCCAGACAAGTCACTTCTGTTCCAGGCTGGTGGCCCAGAGGAGTCACTGTCATACATGCCACGCCCACAGAAGAACACTTCGCGCACTTTTGTCATCGTGTCCTGCGTGCTGTGTGCTTTTCGGGTCTTAAGCGTCTCCCCAAAGCTCATGTGTTGGTGACTTGGTCTTCAATGTCGCGTTTTCAGAGTGGGGCTCCTGGGAACGGATTAGATCTTGAGTGGTGACCTGATCGGCGGGCAGATCAATGGCTGGAGTCACAGCTGATGGCATTATGGCATTACTGGAAGGCGATGAGAACTTAGGAGGTGATAAGACACTAGGAAGTGTGACCTACTTAAAGGTCACACCTGTCACTCTCTCCCTCTCATCTCCTCTCCTCTACCTCTTTTTGCCCTCTCCCTGTCTGTCTGTGTGTCTCTTGTCTCTCTGTCTGTCTGCCCCTCTGTCTTTCTGTCTCTCTGTTCTCTCTCTCCCTGTCTCTGTCTCTGTCTCTGTCTCTGTCTCTCTCTCTCTCTCTCTCTCTCTCTCTCTCTCTCTCTCTCTCTCTCTCTCCCTCCTTTCTGTTTTCTGATCAATCAGCTTTCCTTCCTTCCCCATGCCCTTCCAGCATGATGTCTGCTTTACCATATGCCTAAAAGAAATGCAGTCAGCCAACCATGGACTGAAGCATTTAAACCATATGCCAATTAAATCTTTGTTCCTTTAACTTGTTATTCTTAGGCATTTTGCTATAGCAATGGAAAATTGACTAGCATACTCTTCAAAACTAGAAAAAGTGACAGGTATGGTGACATACCTAAAATCATAGCATCCTGAAAGGCTGAGGCAAAGAGTCACAAGTTTGAGCCCAGATTAAGCAGCTTAGGCAAGACATGTATTAAAACAAAATAAAGAACTGAAAATGTAGCTTAGTGTGAAAGCATGTGCTTTAATTCCTAATACCAAAAATACATTTAAACCATTGTAAAAGCATAAATTAACATTATGTAGTGTTTTATGCATGCTACCTAGCACAACAGAACTTACCTCACCTAATTATAATATCGTACCCCAAGCCTACCTCTGTCCATACCCCATTTCCAGAACTCTCTCTAGCCTCTGGTAACCACCATTCTACCCTCAGCATCTATGAGATCAACTTTTTAGAACCCATGTACAAGCGAGAACATGCGTTACCTGTCTTTCTGCCTGGCTTATTTCGCTTAGCTTAATGTCCTCTGGGCTCATCCATGTTACCGCAAATGACAGAGTCTCATCATTTTTATGCCCTGATATTACTCCATTGTGTACATGAACTACATTTTCTCCATCGTACCTTGGCCAGTGTGAACAGTGCTATAGGCCTGCAGCTGTGTCTCTGAATACTGATTCCATTTTCTCGGGCTTTTTCAATGCACAGAGTTGACCTCTAGTCACTATTGCCCTGTTTCTGGAATTCATTCTGCTTGTTTTCCAAGAACCCTGTTGGGGTTCTTTTTGTTGTTGTTTGTTTGTTTGTTTTTGTTGCATCTATCAAGTTCCGCACAGCCTCAAGGCAGCCTTATAAAGCTCTTTCTTAACCTCCACTAAGTCTTCAACCACTACTATCAAAAGTCAGAAGCATCAGTTATTAGATTTTTCACCTGGCCAAAACAGTACCAAAAACAATCAACCAAACAACAACAGAAAAGCCCTGCATGAATGGACAACCTCCGTACCTTACTAAAGACAAGTGAGTGTTTCACTGACATGACTGATGGACAAACACCACCACAGAGGTCTACCCAAGTATGTGCAAAGGCTAAGTGTGGCAGGAAGCACACAGAGCGTAATTGTTAACAATGAGCCCAGGAACTCTATAGACTGCTGGGGGCTGGGGATTTGGCTCAGTGGTAGAATGCTTGCCTAGCAAACTGGAACCCCTGGGTTCGGTCCTTGGCACCAACAGCAAAAAATAAACCTCCCATAAATAAATAAATAAATAAATAAATAAATAAATAAATAAATAAATCTCCTCTACAGACTGCTGTACAGCTCAGGGTGAATTCCATGCAGACCATATAGATATATTATTGTACAGAAGCATAGTGATAATAAGGAAGTATTTCCAGTCAACATCCTGAAATTATTTTTGGTCCCATCTTTCTGACACCTCCCCTCATCTCTTTTACAGACATCTACCTGATTAGTCAGCACTCGGCTATGGCTTGTAACTGGATGTTTTCCCAAGGCCTCCTGCTCTCATAGGTGAGGTTTGGGGGGCATGAATATGGATAAGGGTGTATGTTAATTGAATTAGTCCATTGATTGGTTTAGCACAGTTCTGGGTGTGGATAATGGGTGTGGGTGCACCATCCAATAGGCTTGTAGCCTGGGTGGGATAAAAAGAGCAAAGAAGGCTTGATGCTGCTGGTGCTTCCCTGCTTGCTGCCTACTGAGCCATCAACTGTGTATCCTCTGCTCTCTGCCATGCCATCCTGTCTCGGAGCCAGCTGACTATGAACTGAAACCTCTGCAAACTGTGAGCCAAATAAACCTAACTTTGGACCTCAGACATTCTTTTCTCAACAAGGAGAAAAGTAAACTAATACACACTCAGCCCCTTTATCCTAATTCCTCTGAATTGCAAGATAATGGTTTGTGCTCTCCTGAGGGATCCCAAGTGATTTCATGAAGCGCCGCTAGGCTCTGTGAAGAGGACAGGGAGCAGGTAGATGATTTCTGACCTCGAGAAGGTGAGTCACACAAAGGATACAATTTACTTGGGGAACAAGAATGAAGTGCCACATGGAGAGAAGGTGGTGACAGTCTCAAGAAAGAGATAGCACTGCAGGGTATGTTAGAGGGTGAGTTAGATTTCCACAGAAGTAACATAAGGAAAGAAGGACAAAGACTGTCTACGTGTTCTAAATTGAGCTGTGCACACCCCTTCAAGAAAATTATAGTGAATATCTCACCCTTAGAACCTCAAAATATGGCCATATTTGGAAATATGGTCATTGTAGATGTAACTAGATGAGGTCATAATAGAACACAGTGGGACCCTAAAGCAACATATCTCTTCTAAGAAGGTGGCCATGTGTGAGGACAGAGACAGGAAGAATACCAAGTAACAAATGAGACAGATATTCAAATATAGCAACTAAAGCCAGCAAACAACGAGAAGACAGGGAGAGGCAAGGAAGAGTTCCCTTACAGCTGTGAGAGGAAATGCGGCCCTGAAGAGACCTGGACTTTTAGTCTCGCCTCTAGAACTACAAGACGGTTGTTGTTTTAAACCATATAGCTTACGGCATAAGTTGAACATCCCTTCACTGAAATGCCTGGGACCAGAAGTGCATGAGAGTTAGGACTTTTTCAAATTTTTATAGACTTTACCAATCACACATTTCTAATCTGAAGATCTAAAATCTCAAATGCTCCAAAAGCATTGTCAAAAAATTATGTATTTTTTAGAGCATTTTGGATTGTCAGCTGAGGTATGCGTAACCTACACGTTGTGGTGCAAGTTCTAAGACATTAACTGAGTAGAAGAAGGAGCAGGGGAAAATGCTGTGTAAGGAAGCCACAGAACACTGTCACAGAAGCCATCCTCTGACCCTGGTGAAAACCTGTGTCCTACTTTACTTACAGGATGCAAGACCCACATAGGAGGAGCTCTCCTCAGCCCCCTCCTCTCTGGCTTCTACACGCCTCTTTTCAACCTGTCTCTCAAAGCGTGAGCTCTTCTTTCAAAATCTTTCTTACCTATAAGTTCTATCCAGTCATTTCCCACTCTTCTCAATATCTTGTTTCAATGCATTTTTGTTGTCTGGTGGGTAAACCCTCAATATTTCCTGCAACTCTTCTTCCTCGAAAGACTTCTCAATAACATATGCCTCATTCTATTTAACCATGATCTATGCCATTGTTATACATTTTACTTTTGGGTAGGTGAAAAATACACAATACATTGAAATATCTTTTCCTTGGACAGCATTTTTTGTATATTAATTTAAAATAAGAAAGATTAAAGCCATGTCTGGTGGCACATGCCTACAATCCAAGTACTCTAGGAGCCGAAGCAGGAGAACAATTAGAGTTTAAGGCTCACTTGGACAATTTAGTGACTTAACAAGACCCTGTCTCATAACGTTTTTTTTAAGGTATTTGGTACAGAGTCTCACTATGCAGCTTGGACTTGTAGCAATCCTCCTGTGTCGGCCTCCCCAGCACTGGGATGACAGGTGTGCACCACAATACCTGGTCTCAGTGGCTGACTCAGCACATCCAGCGGTGGGGCTGGCATGGAATATGGTGCCACGAATTGAACCCTGGTCCCTAAGCTTGCCTAAGCAGGTGTTTAATACACTGAGCTATCTCACTGGCCCTTCATAACAACTTTTTAAAGGGCTAATGATGTAACATGGTGTGAAGGCCATAAATTCAAACCCCAGTACTCAAGAAAAAAAAAAAAAAAAAAACCTAAACTTTATTTTGCCTTCATTTATTCAATTTCCAATGCTCTTTTTTTTGCTGTTTGTTTGTATAAATAATAGTTTTACCTGGCATTGTAATCCTGCCTATGTAACTTCATTTAACATTTTTTGTACTTGCAATGAATATCCATAGTTTTGTTTGCCTGAGAAAACCTTTACTTCTTCATTTTTGAAATAGATTTTCCCTGGAGATAGATTTCTAAGTTGTCTGATTTTGTTCATAGATTTTAAAATGTCATTCCACTTTATTCTAACCTGCATAATTTCTAAAAAAAGGATCTGCTGTATTTCTTACTTCTGCGCCTCGATGTGTCTTTGTTTATGGTTGCCTTAAGATTTTGTTTACAACTGATTGAGTAGGAGATTCTCTGTTTTAAGATGTGCTTTGTTCTCTTGTATGTATCCTGTCTGACACCCTTCTGAGATATCTGGATTTGTATTTGGTGTCACTAATTTAGGGAAATTCTCAAGCTATTATTTTTTCAAATATTTTTATTTCCACTCTTTCTTCTGTCTCCTTTTAGCCTTTCAATAACATACATATTACCCTGATACCATGACAGAGTTCCTGGATATTGTTTTAATCTTATTGTTTTTTCTGCTGCCTCCTCTGTTCCTCTTCTGCCTCCTCTTTTTTAGTGTTTCAATTTGAATAACTCCTATTGGACCCTCTGACCTTGCATATTGGCCACCTTCTCCATTAAAATCTTTAGCATCACTTACTTATTGATTCCTTTTGATGGGAGGTAAACTACTTTTTTGAGAAACAGTCTGACTGTAGTTCAGGCTGGCCTTGAACTCACTGTGCAGCCCATACTGGCCTCAAACTTCTAGCAACCATCCTGGCTCAGCCTCCCAGTTGGTGGATTAGAGGCATTCAGCACCACACCAGGCGGTCATAGTTTCTCTAAATGCCTTATCAGACAGCTCCTATATCTATGGCAGATAAGTACTGCTCTATTGTTATTTTGTTTCTGTGTGGGTTATTTATTTTTTCTTTCCTTTCAATATACCCATTTTTTACTGAAAGTGCAGTGGAGACTGAGGCAATTACTTTTTGCCCTATTAAAAACAATGGAGGCATTGGAGAGACAGCTTAGCAGTCTATGTGTCTGCCTACCAAGTGCAAGGACCAGGATTTGATCTCCAGTACCACATGCCATGCCACCCTACACTGAGCCAGCCACCAAAACCAGGTGTGGTGGTCACACCTGTAATCCCAGCACTGGGGAGGCTGAGACAGCAAAATAACTATGAGTCTTAACTGCATCGTTAGAGCCTATACCAAATAAATAAATAAATAAATAAATAAATAAATAAATAAATAAATGATTTTTTAAAAACTATGGTGGCTTTAAGTTTTGTTATTGGTTACTCGCCAGTCTTCACCATCCTCTATTGACACCTTTGCTCCCAGCAGGAGCCAGGTGCCCAAGTCTGACTCTTTCCTAGTGATTGCTGGACCTCCACCCTCAGTCCCTGCCCTCCCTCAGAAGAGCCTGCCTGCTGCAGAGATTTGGTGCTCCACGCTTACTAGGCTGAGTTGGGGAGGAGGACTCAAGGGTCTGAACTGCTTTTCTAATTAAGCTTGCCTTTTGGCAAGCCTACATCTCTGGAAGCCAGCAATAGGATTTTTGTAGTAATCCTGTCTCAAATTCAGCATAGTCCTGAGCCTAGGTTTTAATTTTGCCCTTCCCCAGGGTGCAAGATAGTTTTTTTGTTCTCTTTCCCCAGCTGCAGTGGGACTTGCCCAAAGTCCAAAGAATGGTGGTGTCTGCTACCTGCCGCCTCAAAGTAAAGCTGTGAGGAGAGTTTCTCACTCTCCCCATACCACCTCTCTTTTCCCCTCTTCCTTCTGCCCCAGAAGGAAAACTCTGGTCTTACCAGTCTTTCCTGTGACAGAGGAGTAGGACTGATGAAGGAAACACCTCCAAGACAAATGCAGCGTCTCCCCTACTGCCAGTCCTACAGGACTTCTCTTGCTGTCTGTCGCCTTGCCGCTCAGCCAGCCATCCCCAGTGGTCCGGTTTTCCAGACTGCACCCTTCCTGCTGACAGGAGGCAGCTTCCTGCCTGGGTGCACCAGCGCAGGGCCTGTCTCTTCCTGCATGTTCAGCCTCGCAACCCCAGCCCTTGTCTGAGTTCATGAACTGTTACGTGACTGCTCGCCTATCTCTTCCTCACTGGAAGGCTGGGGGCAAGCTCTTTCCAGGCCTTCCATTTCCACCTAGAAAGTGAAATGTTTCTTTCCCTCTCCATTCTCCTTCCTTCACCAAGAGTGACCTTCCTGCTATCTCCAAACATCAAAACCCATCTCAGAAACGACACACCCATCCCAAAGCACGTCTCATTCCCCGCCACAGCCATGTCCCTCCCCACCCCCACCCCACCCCCACCCCTGTGTTCTCAGAGCACTGGGTCTGCCTGATCTCTGCACTTGGTAAGCTCTATGCCATGAAATAAGATGGCTATTTCCTAAGACATGTTATCTCACCTAATAGAATAAAAGCCTTCCTATGATGTCAACGTGGCTTGTTATTTTTATAAATGTCCCATTGCTTATCTTGTGCCTTAAGCAAAACCATTTATTCTACGATAACACAGCACAAATATTTTCCTTTTTTAAAAACTCAGCATTTCCTGCTTGCGCCTTCTTGTACTCCACTCCAACCTCTAAATACACAAATAGCATGGAGAGTCAAGGTTCACTCGACCCTTTTCTTCCAGATGCCAGCATGCAGTCCTATGACTAAGGGTCAGTGGTCTTATGTTGCTATTTCCGTTCTTCTATATTAGATGCATGACCTTAGGCAAATGACTGAAACTTAAGCCTCAATGGGGATAACTAGGGGAGTAACTAGTATTTAATCCACAGGACTGTGGTGATGATTAAATGAGATAATATGTGTGATGCAGAGGTCAGGAGGGGCTGGGGGGTATAATTATCGTCTTAGAAAATTACTGCTCTTAGCAGAGAGAAGGATGAGATTAAATTTTACTGAGTCCCACACGCAACACTCAGTCATTTTCATTTTCTTCCTACTCTAACACTCACCCTTTAGAAGGTGTCTGTAATACTGTTAAGCTGGCAGCACCGGTGAGGTATCAATAAATCCACTGCATCACTATGCACATGACCTATGCAGTGGTAGATTATTACTTTCCTTTTATGGCCACAGAAAAACATCTTCTGTGGGGTCAGAAAAATAATATAGCTCCACAGAGAGGTGACCGGAGGAAGAAGCAGCCCCATGACCTTCGGAAGCTGTGAGTTCCTGCCTGGCTCCCAGCCTGGTTCTGCGCGCAGCCCCATGGGCTCTGGCAAAAGCAGTAAGTCCTGCATCCGACACTTCCTACCACACACAGTTCCCCTGCTCCAAACTAGGCCACCACCACCCAACAGCTGATGTGCTTGAGTCACGTCACTGTCCCCAAGACCCAGTTCCCCAAGTCCCTTACCCTGAACAGCAACAACCACAGCTCTGAACTCTGGAAAGTCACCCACCATGAATTCATTCCTTTTTTCTGGAGGCTATTTTCTTCAAGGTTTAGAGAAATTTCATTTCTTGAACGCTAACCCTAGCCTCAGGCACTGTTCGGAGGCAGACACCAAGAATCCCCTGACCGAGAGGCGCCACCTTGGCCTCTCAGCTCCCCTGCCAGCACCAGCACAAGGCACCCCTTGAACTCTAGAGCTCGGTATCAGGAGTCTGGGTCACACCTAATGGAGCTAAAACAGCCCACTCTCCATCTCCTACCCATTGTCCTGTTTACAAAGGAGACCCAAAGGCTGAAGTGGAAGCCAAATCGCAAAATCCCTGTGTCGTATCAATGAAGCACGGGGTCCCAGGAAGTGCATCTCCATTTCTAAAATTATCTGCTTGAACACATTCTCTTTGCTTGTGCCTTGCCTTCAGACCACTGCCTGCACTTTACAGGAACTGATACTATCATATGCAGTTTTTTCTCATTGCAAGCACTTAGTAATTTCCAGAAATAGTGATTTCATCATGTCACTGTCCTGTCCTAAACATTTCACAAGTCACTGTTATTTATTTGGTGACATCCAGACAATTTAGCCATCTGTAAATTCACCTCAACTGCCTCTCATAACTCACTCATTCATAAAAATCTCTGTGCTGGCTACACAGAACTGATTTCAACCTACATCATCCCTGTTCTTATTAATGTCACCAACCATGAGAAGCTCTATCAGGACACTGTGAGCTGCAGGGAACTTCCTCCCTGGCTTGGATTCCTCTAGCCTAAACCCCTCATACCCTAAATTGGCCTTTGGTATTATGGCTATAAACACCCTGTCTCTGCTCTACAAGATACCTCAGAAGGCTAAAAGATCACCACTATCTCTTCCACCCATACCCTAGCGCCAGCACACCTGTCACAGTTCTGGGACACGACACAGGAGAACTTAGCCTTGACATTCTAAAGTTCAATAAAAAAGAACTGAATGTCCCCTGAAGAGCTACCTGCCCCTGCCCCATGGACACCATGGCCTAGATCATGGATTCTTCCCTCTACCTGACGCCTGCTACAAAGCAGAGTTAAACTTTCATCCTACTTCTAGGAGGTATCAAGTGCCTCATCGTACATGTTTTGTACAGTAGCATCAACCTCAGCCACGGCCCAGATCATAGCTTTGCATCTTATTATCTCTTTGACTCATTTGTCTTCCTGACTTGTAATACATTTTATCTGGCTTAGTTACATGCATTTTTTTTTTCAGGGAAAGAGAGAAGGAAAGAGGGAGGAAGGTATGAGCTACCCTCATTCCTGGCCATGCTTGGCACAGACATTCCAGTTTCCTGGATACAAAGTTGGCAAAAAGGAGCTTCACATGCTGATGTATCAAGAGGCACCCGGAAGTACGCCCAAGCCTTCCAGGCTGCGAGTGTTTTGACCACAAACCCGAGGTTCTTAGTCCTGGGTGTATCCAATGACAGCGAGGCCTGATGTTCATTCTGCAAATGCTTACCTGAGTCATTTCTGTGGAGGAGTGTGCCACACAATGTTAGTTGCCCACGCTGTGTCATTTTCTGTGTTACCCATAGATCTCCAAGAGGCACTGTAGCCATCTTTAAAAAACAAAATTTAAAAAATAATAACAACAGTCCCCTGGCTGGGAAGGAAGACCGACTTCCTTCTGGTCAGTGAGATGTGAGCTATAACCTATTTATTGGTCATAGCCCTCCAGGCAAGCCATCGTATTCCTAAAGCAGCTTAACCATCCCTAATCTCAAAGTCCAAACTCTGAAATGCTGCAAAATCTTAAAACTTTTCACCACTAACATGAGATGACACAACAGGAAAATTCCACAGCTGACCTCATACGATGGTCTGCTGTCCAAACACAGACACATAACAGTTTATTCCCCCTCACGGGGAAAACAAGAACCTCACATCATTTTTCAGTTGTGGTATCTTTTCTACACAGCCCAGATTCCTCCACACAAGACACCCACAGAAACTAGTAAAATGGCACTGTGTGGACTCACGTGCTGACAACTGGCTGTCCACAAGATCACAAGGATCCACATGCACTGGTCACTGAGGTTGTTTGCTTTTTCTCTTCTTTATGGTATAAACATATTGTTGAAAATGTCAAAATATGCAAATATTCTGACATCCACAAATACAGTCTAAAGCACTTCTGGTGCCAGTCTTTCCGATAAAGAATAATAAAAGGGGTGCAGGGGGTTGGCCCAAAGCTTCCCCCCGCCCCCACCCGCCCCGAACTCTTAACCTCACTGTTTCTCTGTCAAACTACCCTGAATGGGAGTATAAGTACAGAAGTACAAGTAATTTTGAAAATAAACCTGAGAATGAACGGACAGCTCAAGGAACACTAGGGACACTGGCCACCGCCTTTGTACCTCCTGCTTTATAAAGAAAATGAGCCCGTAAGATTCTATCCAGTGCCCTAAGTTTCTCTTCCTTGCATGTAGTCAAACTCAATCCAGTGATCAGGCAGGCAGTATGCTCATAATAAGAGAAATAAGGAAGGTGTGACCCCCAGTCTTCAAATGATTTCCATCTGTCAAGACAGATAAGAAAACGAGCGCAGGGGGCATGTCTGCAATGCCAGATGAAACGTGACAAGCACATAAGCCAAAGCTGGGGTGCTCAAGAGAGTCTGGGAGAGGGAAAGATGGCTTCTGGCTAAAAGTGTTTAAATGGGGTCATGTCATGTTAAAGTACTACATTTACCCCACATGGGCAGGCACCGTGAAGTCCGCTGGAATAAATCTCCACTGGTGGAACTATAAAAAGCCCATAGCCTGGGGTTACTTACTGTTAAACTGTGGTTCCTCTTTCTTAGATAGGGCTGAGGAGCAGATTTGAGCCAAGTGGAGCCAAGGGCGAGAGTCACTCTCCTCTCTCTTCTTGCCCTCTCTCTGTCCCTTCCATCTGCCTCACAGGAAGTCCTAAATATGGGTTCTGGGCGCTCAAAGAGGAAAAGCTCCTCCATGAAGTCTTGCCTAGGTGATACTGCAGGCCAGGTCCAGGAGGACCTAGAGAGTAGTGCCCCTGAGAAAGTTTTTAGCTTCCACACTTAAACTATCCCAATCAAACCCTTGATGAGGAATTGGAGCCTGACCCCTGTCATGGAAGAACCTGCTCAGGACAGAACAGCAACTGTACGGAGATCCATAAGACCCATCTTCCGTGTCTCCTTCTGGAGCTGCCCACAGAGCCAACACACAGAGCTCTTTAAAGCAGTTCTCACAGAGCACCATAGGCCAGGGCTTGGAATGCAGGAGCACCAGATACAGCAACCACACAGTGCAGCTGGGCCCCCTGAAACCCAGCAATCTAACATGTTACCTGTTGGGTTCTCCACTGAGGGCTGACACCCTGAACTATATTGAGAGTATCTGCCATTCCCCTCAGTTCCCGTACTATGTCACCAGCAATCTCCAAAACCTACTGCCTGCCACCTATTGGTCTCTATTTCCCTCTTGAGTCACCGTGACCCCAAATGAAAGAGCCAACATTCACGCTGCCTTGCATGCCACCCAGTCTGCCAGCAGGCTGTCCTGTACCTTCTGTATCCATCTTCAGACTCTATTCAGTTTCCACATGCACTGCTCTGAAATGTGCTCTTGACCCCAGGGATTAGGCTGAGATCATGAGGTCATCTGTGTGTTGGACGTTAAAGCCACTTCCCCTCCAAGCTGATGAGCTCCCCTTATATCTTCAGGGCCGCCTTTCCTGGTCTGTACCCTTCATCCAAAGGCCTGTTGGTTTTCCTTGAAACAACATCCATAAGAGGAGGAAATTGGTCCTCCAGGCATACCAGCGTTGGCCCCCATATGCTCCAGCTGCCCTGCCTCACACCTACAGAAGTCTAGAAACTACTTTTCTCACTATCAGTAACTATTACTAATCAGCAACTACAAAATGTTTTTGCTTAAAATGCATAGACTATAACAAGGTAAAAGAATTCTGTTTGTCATCTAAGGCATTAAATTTGAAAAGACAACCAGGTCTCCTCATGTCGCATAGTTGAAAAGTACTAGAGTTATATTGAAAACCCACTTGTGTCTAATGAACTGGACTCCATGTGCAAATGAATACATGCAAATTGGCTTTGACATTTTCTTTTACATAAAGTCAATATTTCCATGGATCATTAAATATATTCCTTAACATACTCATTTCAAAAGAAAAATTAATGGCTATGAAAACAAATTCTCTGCTACAGATAATATAAAGATTCAAGCCAAACATGCTTTAGCAATAAAATGTCTCAGCACGGTTGCTAACAATACTTAGTAAGTCTTCAATGCAAGCAAATCCAGGAATTTTATATTGCACTTTTTCACAACTTAAAACTGATTAATTGGTTTCAGCTTAAGTGCAGTGCAATGTAAACATTTTGCTTACATTTCAAATTGGTTTAAAATAATTATTTATCTATGGATTTTTTTGTGCTTAATTAGATGAGAGAAGAACACAAAACCAATAAGGCAGCAAAAAGAATCAGGCCTGGGGCTGTATCTGCCCTCTTGACTGTTTTTTTATTTTTTTTCTCAGAATCCATACAGCATATCATCTGGTAAATAGATTATCTTAATCAATATTTCTGTATAGATGTTGTGGTTTGGGGTTTTGCAAGGGGAACAGCATAATCCAGGACACATTTTATAAGATTATTTTCTAGTGACTCACCCAAAGAATCACCTACAGCAAGTGTAGAAAATCTGTCCATGCTGAAAACCAAAGAACTGAGCTGAGGGCCTGGAACCCAATGTCCTTCATGAGTCCAGCTGAAAACCTGGGACACATAACAATGCCTCTCACAAGTCCAGTTGGAGACCCAGAGCCCATGACAACGTCTCATGCAGGCCTGCTTCATGGGGAAGGCCCAAAGGTCAGTACTAGAAACTAGAAAGTCTGTGCCAGCAGGGTGAACGATCTGTGCCAACACACTGAGGTATCTGAACTGCCGCCAGGAAGCAACAGTCAAGCACCAGAGGTACCACAGCCATCCTCAGCAACAGTGAGGTCAGTCCTGAGCTCCTCTGAGAATGGGCAAAGCTGAGTTCTCATTAGGAAAGCCAATGCAGCAAGCTTCTCCAGGAGACTGAGGAGCACATCGTCTTACCTCCAGAGCTGGAAAGCTATACTCAAGGTAAGGACCAGAGTTCCCAAGGAGAACCATAGCCACACTCAGCAACAATGAGGTCCCGAGCTCTTGCTCTGACAAGAACAGCTAAGTTCATTAGGAAAGCCAGCATAACAAGATCCTCCAGCGCAATACCCCAAGACGACTAGCAGCTTTCAACATCTCCGACAGCTTCTCCAAACAGCTTCCCTAATGCCTCCCATCAGCTTCTACGGTTCTACCTCTTATGCTACTCACAACAATCTTTGTGTGGGTTTCCCACACCCAGTAGCACACTAGTTCAGTTCAGCCATGTGTAACATGTTGACCACCATTTGGCAATCCACCATAATAGATAAATGAATTAATCACTTGACTGGCTATTTGCAGTGTCCCTTTACCTAATTAAGATAATAATAGTGATATTAGCTAACATTTCTTTGATGATTACTACGTTCTGGGTATCCTAAAATATACTCTATGCACAGTTAAGAAAAACAAGGCTCAGCAAGGTTAAGTAATGTACACAAGCTCACATAAATAGTAGGTGTCAGAGAAAATATACCAATAAAGATCTGGGCACAAAACTCCCCCAAAATTGACACTAATTTTCCCAGGCCTAGTACCAGTGGATGGTTACTACAGCAGCACACAGGTAGGAACAAGTGACTACCTAGTCAAACCTCAGGAGGCCCCTGTGGTCCTGGAAAAATCTGTCATAGTCCAGAGTCATGGGGGATCCCTGGCCCTGCACATTTAAGAAAGAGACTCAGGCTAGCTCATAGGGCCAGAGCACCAATGCTCCTCTTGCCATGGAAATTACATGAATGGGGTACAGCTGATGCAGGAGGAAGCCAAGTTAAATATCAGATGGTTGCCAGGGAATTCAGAAGAAGGGAGGTACAGCCATGCCATGGCCTCTTGAGCACCTAGAATATTTGCAAGTTACTGGCTGCCACCAACTCATACCAACAGGGACAAAGATTACATAGGCAATTTTAATGTCTGTTTGAGAGTGCCCTTTTGCTAAAGCCAGATGGGAGGTGCACACCTGTAATCCAAGCACCCAGCAACCTGAGGCAGAAGGATTGCAAGTTCTAGGCCAGCTTGGACTACGCCAAAAAAAAAAAAAGAAAGAAAGAAAGAAAGAAAGAAAGAAAGAAAGAAAGAAAGAAAGAAAAGAAAAGAAAGAAAAGGGAAGAAAGAAAGAAACAAACAAACAAAGAAAAGAAAAAGACTACACTGCCCTCAGACTGCTCTCTAACGCACTATGTCACTATGTTGAGAGAGAGAGAGAGAGAGAGAGAATCTTCTGAATCAACTCTATCCATTTAATAAGTTCACCCTCAAGCCAACTTCTTGTCAACTTTCCATCCCTAAAAGAAGCAATGTTCTAGGCTCTGCCATCTGAAGAGTCGGCAAACTGATGTCAAAATTTAAGCTTAATTTTATTTCTCCTGTCCTCAAGCTGTTATAATGCCAGGGGTGGTACAAATCTATAGCACTGAAAATTGTATCATGTGTATGTTGATTATTTTAATATGCTAATGAGTACATGGGCTAATAAAAACAAAATTTTTATAGTACTCATATAGTTAGTATTTCATTACTAAAGATGTTACATCATTTTCATGCTGTTTCAATACCAGGTTCTGTTTCAGAAAAAAATATAAATGCTTATCTCGGTCCTCATGAGTTAGTGGCTCTTATTCCTCAAATTATTAACAAAAGGCAACAAGGATGGAACTCATAAAACTGTCACAGCAAAATGGGTGCTACTGGGTAAGGACAGGAGAGCAAGGCACAGGGGAGGCGGCTGCGTCCTTATAGGCGCAGAGGCGCTGGTTGGCTCCTCTCGCCCCGTGCCTTTCTGTTTGGAGAGGATTCCTCCTTATAGTGAATTTTAATGATACACCTGCCTCATGGGATGGTGCTATATGATAAAATTTCTAAGAACACTCTGAGACATTCAAGTGGCCCTCCCATGATCCACAAACGGCTCTAGTTCCAAATCCAAATGAAATCAGTTCATTTGCAACACAGCTCTGACCTCTAGTTCTATTTATAGCTTTTAAAAAGAATCTATCTTTAAAGAGCATGAGACATTTTTATATCAACAAAAGTAATATACTATATTACCACTCCTTATGGAGAGACAGCTTGAATCTCCCATTTGTATTTGATTGATGGATTGATTCATTGATTGGTTGATTTTGTAATTTAGGGAAGGGTCCACAGGGTGTTCAGGGTCTCACTACTAGATCAGACTCAGAGTGATCTGACTATTTACAGCCTCCCAAGAGCAGAAATTATAGGCGCGTGCCACCATGCCCAGTCTCAGTTGCCATCTCAGCACACCCTGGGGGCAGAGCCGGCAAGCAGGTCCAGGGATGAAACCTCAGGCCCCTGCCTGCACCTGCTTGCAGGCACTTTAATCTGCTGAGCCATGTAGCTGGCCTGAATCACCCATTTTTAAAACCCTAAAAATTTCTAGCTTCTAAGTAATATGAGCACCTAAATTCCCCCCAAAAGATGAGCTTCTTCATGAAACTTCCATTCTGCTTGTCCAATTTCCAACAATCTAAGCAAGGCCCTCCAGGGACATGCACCCACCACTGGGCAGGAGCATATTTGTATTCATTTCTGATAGTTGCTATAACATCACCCTGAATTCAGCAGCTTAAAAGAACACAATTTGCTTCCAGTGGGCTTCTACAGAGGTGTCAGTAGAGCTAGATTCTGTCTAGTGGCACTAGGGGAGAAGCTATGCATTTGCCTCCCCCAGTTTCTAGAGGATGCCCGTATCCCTTGGCTGGTGGCTCTGAGTCCATCTTCGAAGCCTGCAGTGACTGGCCACGTTTTGTCGCTCTGCATCACGGCCTTGCTCTCATTCTCACTTCTCTTTCTCTGATTGTAAGACTATGGGGCTATGTGCACCCCACCCTGAGAATCCGGAGTAATTTCCCCAGCGCAAGGTCACTGACTTCCTCATATACTGAAAGAATGTCCTGCCACATAACAGACTACAGACACGATGATTAGGATGTAGAACAGAGGCCTCTGTTCTACCTCCCCCAGGGCCCCCACATGATAAAGAAAGGTGAAAAACAACACAGTGGAGCTGCAGTGGTTTGCTGAGATATTCTAGGACACACTGCATTACAGTTGTCCTTTGTAGAGCCACTTTGTCCCATGTCACGACCTCTCGGGATGATTACAGAGCTGGCACAGGAATTGGATCGCGGGGGATAACTGTAAACAGTTAAAAGCTTTAAATGAAAACTCAGTCTTTTACAACCATATAGAAGAGCTTTCATGAATGGAATACCTCCATAATCCTAGTAGAGAAAAAGGTGTTTATGACAGAAAACTTAGCTACCTTAATAAATATGGAATACTCGTGCAATGTAATACCATGCGACTACTTTCATACAAAAAAAAATATTTTTCTTTCTTTTACTTTTTCTGTTTTATGCCCTTCATTAAGGAACAACTGACAAGATAAAGATTATATATATATATATATATATATATATATATATATATATATCACAACATATTTTATATACATATGTATTTTGAAGTGATAAAGATATCTATCATCTCACATACCATTTTTCTTGTGGTGATATTTATCATCTATTCTAGTAATTTTCAAATGTAGAATACATTGTTAATTATAGTCATTATATAAAAACATTTTGGAATAGGTATAAAATTGTGTGAACAATATTAGAGATAGATAGAGAGAGAGAGAGAGAGAGAGAGAGAGAGAGAGAGAGACAGACAGACAGACAGACAGACAGACAGATTTTTAAAATGTCAGAAATTTCCTCTGGGCAGTAAGTGTATTAGTGAGGATTCATTAATTATTAAAAAAAAAAAAAAAAAAAGGAATTGATTCTGACTAACTTCAACAAAAGGTGATTTCATTAGGTCTCAGAGAGTGCAAGGGATTGAAAAGTGGGAAGTCATGCTTCTAAACAAGGGAACACGAAAGTCATTCTAGAAACTTCTGGACAGCAACTTCAAGAACATTCTACAGCAGTATGGGTCAAGGTGTCACCACAAGATATAAATGAACTCCGGCACTTTCAGTATCATTGTCAACTCTTCTCAAAATTCTGTCTTGGGAATGAGTGTTCCATTGCCCAGCTAGGACTAGAGGAGGGCAGGCAAGTGCTTGCCAATCACAACTCCATCTGCACCTTACAGAGGAAAGAGGCAGTTTTGCAAAAGAAAACCAAGGGGCTTGTGAGAAGAAGTGCATGATGGGTAACTTGTTTTTTAAATCCACTCAGAACTAGAGGTGACTTTATCTCATTTTTATATTTTTTCTTTCCTTCAAAAAATTTTATACCGTTGATTGGTTATTTTTAATCAAGATAATTATGTTCTCCATCTTACACCATGGGGGCGTCTGCAGACTGCCCATCAGAACCTGTTCTCTTTCTCCAACACCATAGTTACAGAGCATTACCCAGCCTCTTAGCAGGCAGGCACAGCCATGGGAGGGAGGTGGTGTGGCTATGGTCTCTTGAAGGGGGAGCAAGCATATCACAAGCTAGGATGAGCCCAGGAGGCTTCAGAGCAGAGGCAAATGACCTCTGCTTTCTTCCCTTCCCTGGGCAGAATCTTCTCATGGCTACAACCAGCTCCATCCTATGAATGCCAACAACTCCGGAAAGATGGAGGAGCCAAGAACTGGGAGAAGCCTGGGTCCTTCAAAAGCTCCACGCAGCGTAACTCCTCTGCCCACCTGGAATGCTGCCCTCAGAGTTATACTTCCTGAAGCCACTATATTCCCACGGAATCTCCTTGTCGTAGCACTCTCATTATTCCCTAGTGAACAGCATGGAAGCCATTGGGCTCTGCGGGCACCAGCTACACTTAGAGCCTACTGTTCCACTGGCTACACTCTACGAGCCTGCACCATGTGGCGGTTGAAAGTCCAAGTTCAGGCAGCAGAGGCCAGCATTCGAACCCTGATGCCATGACTTACCAACAGTGTCCTCTAGGTGAGGTGGCCAGGCAGTCTTCCCTCAGCTTCCACATCTGTAAAAATGGGGCTACTGCTAGTACTTACCTCACAGAGCTGTTGTGCAGACTGAGGAGATTCATGAATGTAAAACTTTAATTGGGTCTGGCACACCGGGAGCCATGTTACAATTTTTACATTATTTCAGAATGAGCAAGTTCAGCTTTACAGTTGTGGTTCAGCTATTTGATTTGGAAAAAATTAACATATCTGTAGGTCAAATCTAAAATTAAGAAATGAACAAAGATAAAGGCTAAAATATCAAAAGTCACCGATTTGAGTCACTAAAATAATGAATGCAATTGTAAGAATGCCCTGCTTGAGAAAGCCCAAGACATGTTTACACTCCCTGGAGCTAAATACAAAATTTTATTCTGACTCTCCTGTCTCAGAGTTCTGTGAGTTTAGGGAGGTCTTTCTGCCTTATTTGCACAGGCGTGTTCTAATCTGAGCGCACGCACACACCCACGCTGATGTAGACACCGTTGCTCACTCTGCTTTGCAACCCACGATTTATGCTGCTGCAGAATAAAGTGCTATTCATTCAAGGGAGAGGCATGTCGCTGCTGCATAAAAAGGTGGCTTGTTAATTCATTTCTCAAGTTTTAATGCCCTCTTACAATTTCTACCAAAAATTCTGTGGTATTTTTAGGCATGTATTACTGCACCATGGAAAAAAACAAACTAACCCTTTGCTCACCCCCAAGACTTAATGTACTCGCTTTCAGTTTGGGCTTCAAGAGGGAATAAAAATAACAGCATCCATCCATGCAAACAGCCTGAGTGCCACGAAGCCATAGGCTACATATATGCCACACTCACCAAGGAATGTTTTCACTGTTCCTCTTCTTAATTTAACTGACACACTCCTCAAAAGCAATGACATAAATGTCTTATTTCTTCCACAAAGCATTCTATGGATATATCCCTAACAATTAAAGCCAACAAGTATGACCCATGAGATACAACTAAGAGCACTGAAATGTGGTACCAGGAGGAAGACAGAAAGCTGACAGCTTTTGGAAATTAATTCATGTTCAGGCCAGGGAATTCACTCTGACCTCTGATAGCCATTTGCTTGTCTGCTTGCTTGCTTGTTGTCTCAGTTAGTCTTCTCTCATTGCTGGTACGAAATATCCAAAGTTAAGGAAGGAAAGATTTATTTAGCTCACTGCTAGTGGAGGTTTCAGTCCATACTTGGCTGGCTCCAAGGCAGCATGGCACACAGCAGAGGGCAGTAGTTCGTGGCAGCAGAAACCAGCAAAACAGCAAGAGCTAAACGGAGGGGAAAGCAGCAATAGTGGTAGTAGAGAACAAGTCTGTCTTCCTTATGCTGCATTGGGCTATCTACCCCAGGCTGGGTTTAGCACTCACACCGATAATCCCAGTAGGACTCACACCCAGAATCCTAGCACTGGATCATAAGTTAATCACAAACTCTACAAGTCTGCCCCATGACTGCATGAGGCTTTAGACACAAACCATAACACTTGTCATAGGATTGCATGCACAGGAAAGGCAGTGCTTACATGCAAACTAAGACCCAATGGTGTGCACTGTTCCTATTCCTCTAAGGGGCACAATTTAAGACCAAGAGTGGAAGCGACAGAAATCATATGGAACCCTTCCATATTGGTGCATCCAGGTTTAGGATGGCCTGCTTTAGGAAGCCATGAATCTAGTTCCCCAGGAGTATTTAAGCAGAGACTCGGCAACCTGGAATGCTGTGGATAGACTTCACGTACCAGAAGGTCAGACGCAGCCTCCTTCCAAGTGGCAAAGCCAAGGACTCTAGCCCAGTGCACTTCATTGCATTTTGGCCTAGCACTGCCCCTCTCTGCACCACCTGGTGGCTGGAGACATGGAGCACACACAACAATGGAAAAAAGGGGCGAGGATGCTTCTGTGCCCTCCTCAGAAGTAGGCTGTGCAGTCCACTAACCTGGACATCTCCCAGGCACACGTTCACAGTCTTAGTGGAACTGCCCATTGGATGCTCATAGACCTCCTTGCTATAGTCACAACTGTCATCCACATTCACAATAGAGAAGCAGAAAGCTCATTTCTTGAGAATTACAATGCACAAATCACACAAAACATCCTCGCACTCCCTTCTTTAGATCTAACTGTTATCATGCCTACATCAGAGTGCTCTGAACCACCCAAATGCTGTGAAGTCCACGACAAAACAATCAGGACATGTGGCTCCCAGAACAGTCCTGGGCTAGCTGAGGGAAAGCTTGAAAACATAGCCACTAATAGAATTTGCACACTGCATAACTTCCAATCAAGGGTCTAATAAAAAAACTGCTTAGGTGACTAAAAATGCTAGGTGACTAAAAATGTTCTGCTTTGTTAAGCCTGCATAATGTATATGCTAAGATTGGAATTAGAATGTTTAAGCAGCCTGCTGTTCTGAACAGACTCAAAAATGCTCTCAAAGATAAGCAAAATCTTTAAATGTCTAAGTGAAGCCACAGGAAGGAACAAGTAGGTCATCGCTGACAGCTGAATGCTGTGTATCCCTATGGGCAAAGCCATGGGCATGACACCCACCTGGAAGTCAGACCTCCCAGGTCCATCCAGCAAACAAAGTAGCCTGGCCTCCTGTACTCAGGAGCCACGTGGTCCCTGGTCAGTCTAGAGCCAAGGGACCTCTCCTAAGCTGCTGGTACACACTGCCCTCTCAGTGGCAAAAGAATCCTCATGTGTTGTGTCAGCCCGACGGCCTCACAAACCAGCCGGCAATGACCATGAACCAGAGCTTGCGCACTAACCCAAGGCCACAGCTCCCCAGCAGGCTGAAACCAGCTCTCTGGCCCCGCCTTCTTGATGCCAGCAAGCACCCTGAGACGAGGGACAGGAAGTCCTATGAAACCTTGGGAAATACAAAACTAACCTTTATAAATTTTAAGTTGAATTTTCTTTATTGCTAAAAAAATAATTGCACATGCTAATAGGGTAATATGGTGCTTCTGTATATGTGTACCTTGTAGAATGTTTAAGTCAGGCTGAACATTTCTGTCTTCCCAAATATTTATTATGTTTTGGGCCAGGGAGGTAGCTCAGTAGAATAAGCATTTGCCTGGCAAGTGCAGGGTCTTGAGTTCAATCCCCCGTCCCCCGTACCACCAAAAAAAAAAAGTTATTATGTCTTGATGTTGAAAACTTGCCAAAGTCTTTCATTTAGCTTTTTGCAACACTATCAAATCAAATTCACTGGATAGGACCAATGTTGACCTTATGGGGAAATTGGACTCCATTCCAGCCAGTTGGTTTTGTGCCCAGAATCACAGAGAGAACCTAAGCTCAGAAGGAGCGGGCCCACTGGCCTGTGCAGAGGCGGGCGACACACCCCGCTGCCAACTCCGGCTGAGGGCCTGCTGACCCACCCCGAATCTCCTCCCCATCCCGCCACAATCCACACTTGCCCCACTCTCCGCAGCCTCTGACTCACCTTACAGCTTCAACCCTTGAGAAGCTTGTGTTGCTTATAAAGAAACTTCAAACAGTGCCTAAGAATTAGCAATCACAAAATAGTTCCTGAGCGTATTCTGCAGATGGACGATGGGAACGGGTTTGTGATAAAGAAAGTGTCCTTCACAACATTCAAACCGACACTGCAAGATGGCAAAAGTGGAAGTTCTGGGTAGTTCAGTGAGAAGAAATTTTTGCATCAATAATGATTAGAAAAATTATAATGTCTGCATCCTGTGCTCTAAATAACTACAAGGACAACAATACACACTGTATCAATTATTGAGAATGTACTACTAATATGTTTTAAAACTGTCGCAGTATTATTACATATTAAAAGTAATAAAAAAGAAAGTTCTGTATTATGTGTGTTCTATGATGATTTTTTAAAAGCCTCCTGCTTAAGCATTAATTCTTGATAAAATCATCAGATATTTATTGTTATGCATCCTCTATAATTTATATTAAGAACTCTTAAACTGGTGCCACAATTAATAATTTAGAAAATAAATTAAAATGTTGAATCAAGTAATAGCCAAGTTGTCAGACTACATGTAGTTCTTTTTTTTTTCAATTCTTTTATTGTTTCAATTTAACAATGGTTATATTACATATTTTCATCATCAGATCAGTTTAGATTAATACACATAGGTATATAAGATTGATCAAACAATTAAACATTAACCTTTCTAAATCCACATTACATGTTTTTTCTTTTCCCCCTTCTTTTCTTTGAAAGTTGACATATTGCATATTGTCCTCACAATCATTCTACAGAGTACAGTGTGTGGGCATGACCCACCTCCCTATTGATGTTGCATAGAAAAAGGAAAGAAAAAAAAAGGGAAAGAATATACTTCTCTTTGGACTAAGAGGAAGCAGATACATACACAGTCAAAGGTTTTGCAATTGCAGTGTGCCACCAGTGAAGCTTGTGATGTTGGAGGCTATTGAAT
>PVJA010019524.1:0-38311 GCA_004027025.1 Myocastor coypus | reverse complement strand
ACTGCAGGATGGAGACCAGCCTGAACAACTGCAATTCATCTCAACAACACAAAACAAAATGCTAGGGATATAGTTCACTGCGATGGTCCTAGGTTCAATACTTAGGACTATAACAACAACAACAAAAAAGAGGTGGAAAACATTGCTTTTATTTAGTATGAAGTAACAGCTGCTCATATAAGCAAGTCAAACATTTAAAACAAACCTCACTAAAAAAAATAAATAAATAAATAAAAATAAAAATAAAACAAACCTCACTTAAAAAATATAAAGCTTTTTTCATAGTAATCTTTTCTCTAGAACTAAGATGCTTTCATAAAATTTGCCACTTGACAAAAACAGGGAGAAAGTTCAACACTACTAGGTTTTTGGACTTAAATACAACTTTACAAAAAGGATATGCAACTATTTTATAGATGTGTGCACTGAATGCTAGTTTACCACTAGTTTCACCTGAGGCCTATGTAGGCCACATCTAACTTATAGAATTGTTTAGTCTGCCTTTTTAAAAAAAATTAACTCATATTAAAAAATAAAACTGAGGCAGGAGGATCGGTGCAAGTTCGAAGCCAGCCTTGGCTACAAAAGTGAGCTCAAGGCCAGCCTAACCTGCATAGCGAGACCCTGTCTCAAAAAGACAAAATAATAATAATAATAATAAATAGGGCCAGCCAGATACCTCAGCCGACTAAAGCACCTGCTTAGGCAAAGCACAGTGGCTGGGGTTCAATTCCCAGCATGCCATGCCAGCCAAGCCTACAATACACTGAGATGGCAATTAAGGCATGTGCCTGTAATCCCAGCACTTGGGAAGCTAAAAACAGGAGAATCACTGTGAGTCTGGTCTACATAGTGAGATCCTATAGATCCTGTACTAAATACAGAAATAAATAAATAAACAAACTCAATATATCCAATTCAGATTTCACTCAAAGTCCAGATTGTGCCAGTCCTACATGCACCAATGTATTGAAGCACAGCAATATTGCCTCTTTCTGAAGGGCATGGTGTTCTGCTTTTCACCACCATCCCTCTGGCTACCTCCTTATGTATGTTATGGCCCTGGTTCCAGCATTTGTGTTTCTAAGTACCAGTTTACAATCTAACAGTTTTGATGATATCTTACAGGAAAACTGGTATTACTTAGTATCATACTTGAAAGCATACACCAGACACTCTTCTCCCCCATAAAACACAGCATTTACTCTTCTCTGTGTTTCCTGCAAATTTTAAAATGTTTTTCTCTGACAGGGCAGCGAGGCTTACCTTCAGATCAAGGCTGCTAAGGCTCACAACATCATCATCTTTCTCTCTTCGTTTTCTTTTCTGTAAGAAAAAAGGATTTCATCCTTTTATAGAAGTGCGTTTTATCCCATTAAACAAGGAAACTAAAAAAATCACTTTTAAAAGAAAATTATTTTGATAAAGACTGCTCATAAATTGTCTCTGACACACATTGTCTAAACAAGTATCTTAGATGTGAAGTCATTCTATCCACTTAAAAAACTTATGTAAAACAGAACACTTATATAAGCCATGCACTGTGTATCTGTTAGAGAAAAAATAAAATATACTTAATAGATAAAAGTAACGAGATTTTTTTTAAAGGGAACCCATTATTTATTGGGAGGGGAGAAAAATTCTTTTCTCATGCCAAAATAACTAAGACTTGTTGCCTGAAGCAGGATTATGAACTGGAACATCCACATCCTTGAAGCATTTTCCAATAATAATTCAGCTCAGCTGCTGCCAGCAGAACTGTGTATATATCTATCATTTCTAGTTCTTAATCAACATTGAATACTTACACAACACTTCATTATTTACCATCTCAAAATGACTCTTTACATTACTTGTGACATAGCCTAGCTCTCATAAAAATCTTAAAACTGACCAACCAAGTGCTTATGCTATTTTCTTGGCCCCATAATGAGAAGACATTGCTGGGAGATTGACTAGAACAGAGCAAGACAGAATCAACAGGAAGGAAAAAAAAAAGGAAAGAGAAAGAGAAAGTCCAGATGGATGTGGGAGAAATAACAAAGCCAGGTCTCAGAAAGCAAGCCACTATGAAAACAAGAGGGAAGTTAGACAAGCTATATGACCCAATTCTCCTTATAAAAGTGGAGGAAAGAAAATTCACATAAAAATGAATAAAAATTCTCAAAGTCGAATCTAACACAAAATCACTGTAAAACAAGAATGGGTTATACATGTGGTAGTGAACCTAAGGTACACACGCTGTGGCATGCTATGTATACTGACAGCTCTAAAAGGCTGTGTTATATTAGGAAATGAAGGCATACAAAACTATAAGGTACTATTTTTTTTTTTTTAGAATTTTTGATTTTATTTATTTTAATTTTTTTCTTGTTTAAGAACCTTTATTTGTTCATTCACTCATTTCCATGGCCGGCTCAGCCCACCCCGAGGGCAGGGCCTGCACAGCATGTGGTGCCAGGGATCGAACCACGGTCCCTGAAGCTGCCCAAGCTTTCCCAAGCAGGAGCTTTAGACCACTGAGCCATCCTGCTGGGCCCCTATAAGGTACTATTTTAAATTGAACTGAAAGACATTTAAAAAATGATATAAGAAACAAAGGAACAATGTAAATAAAAATTGGGGGGGAGCCTCAAAAAGTTTTGAAACTCAAGAAATTTTTATTGATTTGAAGATCATCTCCAGACAAGTATGAATTATGTGACTGCAAATCTGAAAAGCCAGCTAATCAGAAATACAGCTAATCTTATATTTATTTATCTTATTTGTGAACACATTTGCATTAATAAATAATGATATAAAGTATGGAAGATATGGAGGGATAGAAATAGTTAACAAGGGTTTTAGAGAACAGGTTAGGGATGGGAGGATTTAAATGGGGAAGGAGAGACAAAAAGAAGAGCACAAAAAATGCCAAGCAAAAGATTATAATATGGGAAAAATTACATACAGAATTATAGGAAATTTTATGTACATCTAAGTATACTAGTAAAGAAATTTAATAGGTTTTTAAACATTCTACTATAATTTCTTTTAAATATTTTCACTTTTATTACTTTAATCAATCTAGAAATCACACAAGTGTGTATGTAGCTTGAGGTAGTACAGCTAAATACATGCAACCTCAAACCATTTGATGGGAGTTCCATTCCATCATGTCTATGATACAGTAAGGCCTCACATACACATAGGTCATCTATTGGGTTTTTCTTATGTTCCTAGATCTACTTATCAATTTCTGTGCTCTTATCATACCTACTTAATAACTAATAAAGTGATGTTTCCTATCTTGTATACTAGTTTTGTTTCAAATCTGCTCTTTTACATAACAGTCTAACAGGATTTCCACTAAAACTGCAGTGAATATGGACACATTCTACAGAAACAATTACTGTTTCTGTTTCTAATTTATATACCACTTTTTTAATCTTATTGTGTTGGCTTACTGTTTTGCTAAATAGACAGTGATAAAAGGCTTCTTCTAAAAGTAATGTTTCTACCATTTTATCGTTATAAATGTTGTTTGTTGTAGGTCTCACTACAGAAGTTTGCCAAGAGTTTTATCCTAAATGAGTGCCGATATTTTCCCCTTACCTTTCCTTCTGTTTTTACTCTATTGTTCTTTGTCTAACTTCTATGATTAGATGCTTAATTTTTATTTGTTTTTCCAACTACAATTTAAGCATCATAAATTTTTCTTATTACTCCTTAATCATATACTAGAATTGTCAATACGTGAAACAAGAGACATACTCTCTTTTGCCATAAGAGATCTATACCAAATTGTTTTCCCATCACTATAAGATATTGTCTTTTGAGTGCAGGGGAAAAAAAAAAAAAAAAAAGCTGAAACTTCATTTTTAAATGTATCTTAACAAAAATTAATGTACAGATAATGAATACACATATCAATTATATAAGAAGATCAAGAACAAGGGTGATCTAATCAGACTCATAAGAAGTCATCCCCAAGCTGAAATTATCATGACTATTTGAAATACAGATTCATGCCCACTACCATTAACATCACCCTAAGTGAAAACTATGCTTTGAGATACTAGCTAATAAAGGTAGTACAAAGACAATTATATCAGGAGTATATGTTCACAATATTTTCTGCTGGTAAGTTTGCACAACAAAAATATGGTGATCCTTTTCCACTGAACTTTTTCTGTTTAAGGTTAGGCTCATCAACCTGTGAGGGAAAGGGATCAAGGTAAGAAATGCTTCAAAGGAAAATGCAGAACTCTTACTAAAATCATGAGGCTTTTGCTATGAATGCTTCACCAGCTGGATTCATGTAATGGGTGCAAAAGTACAGAAATATGAATGGGAATGCCCAACAGAAATAGACATTAAATGCAAAAGAACAACATACAAATTAGCCAAATCAGAACATCATCAAAACAAAAAGTAGTAGTATTTGGCCAATTAGAAACAGAATCGACTTTGCTATTTCCTTCAAATAAAAGTAAATCTCATAATCTACTTATATATAATTTGCATATGTATCATAACCTAAGTACAGAAGGAACCAATTTTCTGGTGTTACATTAAAACAGAAATCCTAACCTATGTGCATCAATTCTTCTCAATAGTTGCAGTCATTCTGTTCTCTGCCACTCAACTAAGCTACAGCATATGATTTGTCATCAAGCTGAAATTTCTGTGAATGTGCTAAATACAACTTTGCTACATAAACTATGCTTATCACAATATACTTAATGAACCATAACTTTCAGAAAAGCTTATCTCGTTCTTACAAATTGTTTGCTACCCCATAGATAAGACAAGCTCTCTGTAATCAACACCTCAGATTTTGGAGACTACTCCTTTGGGATCTGTTAGTGTCAATAAAATTTCCTTTCTCTTCCTGGGCTCCTAGAAAGGAGCTACCATTGATTCAATTTTCCCACAGTAGCACAAAAAAATTACATGATTCTGTAAAGTCTGACCCTAAAAATAACGTAACAGTCCCTATGAATCCATATGATCAATACAAGAAAATATTTCTACCAAAGTGTAAAACTTTTTGTATTTTTCAACTGTGGAAAAAGTTATTATAGGGGCGAGGGAAATAGCTAAGAAGCATAAGTGCATACCTGGCCAACACAAGGTCTTGAGTTCAATTCCAGGTACCATATGCCATGCCTGCCCCAGAACCCCCAGCAGGTTGTGCTAGCCCCAGAACCAGGTATGATAGCACATGCCTATAATACCAGCACTGGGGAGGCTGAGACAGAAGCATCATTACAAGCCTGCACTACATAGCAAGACCCTGGGGCTGGGGAGATGGCTCAGTAGAGTAAGTACTTGCCTGGCAAGTACAAGGGCCTGAGTTCAATCCCTGGTTCCAGGAAAAAAAAAAAAAAAGGATTTAAAAGAAAAAATCTATTAGAGAATAAACTCATGTTTCATAACATACTTTTAAATTTAACAATGGTAGAAGTAAAAAGGATACAGTTAAAAATGGAGGGGCCAGGGAGATAGCTCCGTGGCACAAGTGCCTGCCTGGCAAGTGCAAGGTCATGAGTTTGAACCCTGGTCCCACCAAAAAAAATGGATATGAGTGCTTTGCAAATGTTTTACATACTTGAAGAATACTTTCTAGCTTATTAGTAGAAAGGGCTAAATTAGGCTGTCAAAAATGGCTATCGAGAGACAGCATGATAGCACAACAGTCTAAAGCACCTGCTGAGGCAAGCTTAGGCAAGCACAAGGGCCTCGGTTTGATCCCCAGCACCACATGCCAAGCCAGCAACACCCCCAGGTTGGGCAGAAATGGCCACAGGCACGCACACGCACACATACACACACATACACACACACGCACACGCGCGCGCGCACACACACACACACAATGGTTATAGAAATTCTGCTCCTCAAGATAACTCAGAAGTACAAACATGAACTGTTTAATAGACTGAAAGACAACCCAGGAATTAATTCCATCTAATGCCCTGAAATAAAAACTCAGATGTCTACTCACCAAGGTGAAGTCCCAGTGGGGGCCAGGTGTTAAAAAAGTAAAGGAGCTACCCCTCCGAAGGGAGTATCTATTAACAGAAAAAAAAAAAAAAAGAAAAAAGAAGCAGAATAACTTTAGTATAATAAAGTACAAGGCAAAAAGCTATCTTTCCCATAGTTTCAAAATTATTTAAAATAGTCTGGATTCAATCTTAGAAAAAGCAGAAACAGTATAACAAAACAATACATAGCAAGGTATAGGTTGTGATCATTTTCAGAATGTTTAGTGGAAAAGTATGTATAAAATTAGTGAATTCAGTTTAAAAAATTCATTAAACCAAGCAGAGTTTAATTTCAGGAACTCACGCCTAACTCAACAATAAATTTAATAAATCAAATAAAATTTTTTGAATAAATTTGAGACAAAAGGGGTTGGGGAGACAGCTCAGCAATGGAAGCACCTCCTTGGTAAGTTCAAGGATCTGAGTTCAATCCCAGGTATCACGCTGCACCAGCCCCAGAAACCCAGCCCTAACACCAGACATGGCAGCACACGCCAGTAATCCCTGCACTGAGTAGAGTGAGATAGGAGGGTCACTGTAAGTCCAAGCTGTATAGCAAGACCCCATACCAAATAAATAAAATATAACTTAAAATAAAAAAAATTTTGAGACAAAAAGTTTCATGTAAGACTAAAATTTTAGATTTTCTTTTTTCACTTTCTCTCCATTCAACACAAGAAAGTGTGACAATGTTGAGATAGCCTTTCTTCACCTTTCTTAAATACAAACTTTATATTGAAAAATACACAGAAAAATATCATGAAATATAGCTGCCACAGAAGATACAGTTCATAAACTATCCTTACAGTGGTCACTTCACATGTGAAGAAATATGGAACAAAGACTCCCTCACCTGTCAAAGTAAATGAAGACCAACAACTGCTTCTTTCTTTCTTTCTTTCTGTCTGTCTGTCTGTCTGTCTGTCTGTCTGTCTTTTTTTAATGTATTTAGAACAGTGTCTACAGCAGTAGTTCTCAACCTGTGGATAGCGACCCCGGTGAGGGTCAAACAACCAAAACACAGGGGTTTCCTAAAGCCATTCCAAATCATAACCGTAGCAAAATTAGTTTTGAAGTAGTCACCAAAATTATTTTTTGGTTTGGAGTCACCGCAACATGAAGAACTCTATTGTGGGGTCATGCAATACAGAAAGGTTGAGAACCACTGGTCTACAGGGTTTCACTATACAGATCAGACCCGTAGTGATCCCCCGGTTTCTCAGCCTTCCAAGTGCTGCGATTACAGGCACATGCCTTATGCCCAGTCTCAATTGCCATCTCAGCTCACCCAGGGGCAGGGCTGGCACAGCAGGCTGGAGGATTGAACCCCCAAGTCCAACAATTGAACTTGCTGTAGCAAAGGTGTCTGCCATCTTCACTTGCATTTGACAGATACTCAATAGCAACTAGAAGAATGTGAAACTTTATAACTGGAAAAGAGGCAGCTCAAGTATGACCTGATCAGGGGTTGTAAGGTCACCATCTAATTTGTAAATTCTGTCTCTTACTCTGACTCTTAGGTTCTTTCTTCAGTATAAATTACAGAAACACCATAATTCTCATTCCTGCAAAAATTTACACACTTAAATGAAAAGTGCTTCTGTACTTACTAAATTACATAAGTAGAAGTGTGTTGCTTTGTTAAGGAATGCAAAAGAAAAGAGCTCTAAGGTCAAAGAGGTCAGGTAGCTTCACATAAGAATCAATAACACTAAAGTTCAATTTGAAAGAGAAACAGCAATTAGCTAAGTAATGAGATGGGGTGAAATGAATTACCTTCAGGATATTTCAAGTAGTTTCTTTTGTTTAACAAAGAAACAAAGAAGGACTAAATCATGATAAAAGGCCTCACACACTACATGGGCAATATGGACTCAATCTTGAACTCCAAGTAACATGAACAGTGAAATGGAAGAAAGTGAAACTGGTCAAAAAAACTAATCAGAAGGCAAGGAGGAGAAACTGAGTGGAGAGAGGATTAAGGGACAAACCTAATAAAACAAATGTTTTCTCCCTAAAACTAGTTTCACTTACTACCAAGGTTTCTGACATAGAGAAATACGACACCACTAGCAAAATGAGGATTTGAGACAGAAAAGTCTTAAGACACTGAGCATGCATATTCCCTAGGTAATTATTTGGGAAAGATCAAAACAGTACTAAATGAGCTCAAATTTTCTTCAGGGGAAAAAGAAACTTAAGGAACTGATTATTCTACCCTTTCTTGCCAATACAGTCAAGTCAAGCAACAATAAAGAAAATAGGTATGATTTTTTGATGAAACATCGTAAGTATTAAACTTGGCAAAATATCACTAGAAAATACATAGGTATATTATTGACTAATGATAAAAGGTTATGGGGAAAGACAGAACCTTTATACCATTAGTCTACAGATCACATTTTTTTTTAATTGCCCTAAGAAAGTGCCACTATATACTAAATGGAGAACCACCAGTGGGTAATGTGGCAAGAAACAGCAGTTATGACCACTGAAGAAAATTTTTAATTTAATAGAAACATGTATCACAAAGTGATGCATGCTTACACTATTCTGTAGATACTTCCTTTCAGGTACAGGACAAGGAGTAGGAAGGATTATAAAACCAAAGCTATTCATTTCTTCATTGAACAGAAATTGACTACACTGACAGAAAGTATTTATTTTCTGAAAGCCAAAAAAAAGTTAAGTCTTAAAGATGTTAACAAACTGGAAAAATATTTCCAAATGGATGTTTAAGGTTCTTTCCAATACCATTTGTAATCAACATCACAGTAATGCTATTTTTTTTCCCATTTCAATTATAAGTTCCTCTTTATTTTGAACACGCCTGGATAAAAGAAACTTAAAAAACAAATTGTGTCCAGAAAACATGTGTAACAGTGCCAACTTTTAAAAACCTTGGATACATTTGTTTTTAAAATAGTAGTAGACTCAAATGTAATACCTATTTTAGATTCTGTGGGAAAATATTTTCATTTTCCATAAAACATTAGAAAGTGACCTTTCCACAAGATAAAATGGACAACTCACTAACCAAGGGGACAGGTGACAGGGCCTGAAATAAGGAGCTACAAGAGGCAGTCCTCCAAACTGAAGTACTTCTTACTTAATACCTTTACTGTGATTACCCTTGGTCTCTAACATATCTCTTTTCATATCACTCAATATATTTCTGAATAATGTAAATTACTTGCACACTACACTTGTTTTAATATAAATAAAGCAAAATTAGAATGGTATAGTTGTTGCTCCAAGAGAATCCCCTGTTAATTCACCACCCTATCCCACCCCACCCCAACCTCGGGAATCAACTTCACACCTGAACATCACACTTGCCAGGCAGGTACTGTGCCACTGAGCGAAATCCCTGGCTATTAATTCATTCTTAAATCAAACTATATTTTCAGACTTGTGACCTGTGTCAATGCTCTCCTCTATTATGGCAGATTAGAGCTGAAGCAGAACTATATAAATAGCAGGAAAATATTCAATAAATCAGTGGACACTGAAAAAAAAAATCAGAGGCTGGGGAGATAGCTCCGTGGCACAGGTGCCTGCCTGGCAAGTGCAGGGTCATGAAGTCGAACCCCAGTCCTGCAAAAAATAAATAAAATAAAATAAAATAAAGCAAAAAAATCAAACATTAGGTCCCGGCAGGATGGCTCAGTGGTCTAAAGCACCTGCTTAGGAAAGTCCTTTAGGCAGCTGCAGGGAACGCAGTTCGATCCCCGGCACCACATGCTGCATCAGCCCTGCCCTCAGGGCAGGCTGAGCCCGTCAGAAAAATAAATAAACAAACAAAAGTTCTGAAACAAGAGAAAAATAAATAAACAAACAAACAAACAAATAAATAATTTATTTATTTATTTTTTTTTTTTGTCTTTTTGAGACAGGGTCTTGCTATGCAGTTGAGGTTGGCCTTGAGCTCACTTTTGTAGTCCAGGCTGGTCTCGAACTCGCACCAATCCTCCTGCCTCAGCCTCCCGAGTGCTGGGATTACAGGCGTGAGCCACCACGCCCGGCTATAAATAAATATTTTAAAAAATTTTTAATTCTTAAAAAAATCAAACATTATCATCACTAAAAAGTTTTATTTTATTTTTTATTTTTTGACTGGCTCTGGCTGGCTTAAGTGTGGGTGTCAGAATCAAACTGCTGTCCCCTGTGCATGAGTGCAATTGCCTGAGCAGGTGCTTAAACCATTAAGCTAGCCAAAAAGCCCCCCTAAAAAAAGTATATATTTTAAAAAGGAGACGCATATAAAGTATTTACTCTTAAAAGAAAAAAATTCTACTAAGGTTATTAGTGTAATATGTGTACTATGGAGTGAAGTTTATCTTCTTTTTTTTTTTTAAATGTATTTAGTACAGGGTCTACAGGGTCTCACTACAGAGATTGGATTCATAGTGATTTTCCTGTTTTCAGCCTCTCAAGCACTGGGATTACAGGTGCATGCCACCATGCCCAGCATCAGTCACCCTCTCAGCATGCCCTGGAGGCCGGGCCAGCATGGCAATCCCAATCCCTGTGTCTGCCTAAGCAGATGCTTTAGTCCTCTGAGCTGTCTGTCCAGCCTGGAATCAAATTCAAAATATGTATATATATAGATGTACATGTATATGTATATTGTGGACACATAGAAAATGGCTACATATATTAAGTATTGTGAAGATATAATTCTCAATAAAACAAGTAAAAAAACTAGATTAGCATAACATAAAGTAGATATTTAAAGGTTTACAATAAAAAACAGAATGAGGTAGCAAAGTAATATATATATAATAAATATTGTGTATATATAAATTATGTGTATGTGTGTGAACATTGAACCTAGGACCTTTGCACAGACATTTTTAAATTTGGGGGAAAGGTATGACTTAGTCCCTCTGCTATCCCCACTAGGCTAGAATCTGCAATCCTCCTGCTTCAGCTACCTCCTCCTAGAGTGATAAAGGTGTGAGCCATCATGGTTGGCTAAAGAATTATTTTTAATTAAGTGGAATGAAAGAATAACAAGGAAAGAGTAGAGTGCACAGTCACTGAATAAGGAAATTACAACTTTCATGGTAGCATCCAAAAAAATGAAAATACTTAAGAATGAAGGAAATAAAAAATCTTTACCTTGAAAACTATAGTACCTTGAAAGAGGAGATTTAAGAGGTTATCAGAAAGTGGAAAGATATCCCTTGCTCTTGGGTAGGAACAACCAATACAGTGAAAATAGCCAGATAGTACTTTCAAAATTGTTATACAGATGTAAATGTAATCCTGATCAAAATATCAATAATACATTTCACAAAATTAGAAAAAACAATCCTAACATTCATTTAGAGCCAGAAGAGATCTAAGATAGCAAAAGCAATTCTGAGCACAAAGCCCAGGCAGAGGGCATCACAATCCCTGACCTGAAACTATACTACAGTTACCACGGTAAAACAGCATGGTGCTATCGAAAGAACAGACCTAAGGATCAACGACACAGATTAGGAGAGGCAGAAATAATACCAAACATACTCAACCATGTGATGTCTGACAAAGAGACCACACACTTTCACTGGAAGAAACATAGCCTCTTTAATAAACGTTCCTAGGTAAATTGGCTTTCTACTTCCTAAAAATTAAACCTAGACCCGTATTTCTCACCATGCACTAAACTAAAATAAAAATGGATCCAAGATCTAAATATTAAAACAACATTGACTCTGCTGGAAAACAGAATAGGTAAAACTCTGAAATACATATGTGTAGGAAAGGACTTTATAAACAAAGGCCAATTCAACTCCATAGGAAATACTACAATGACTCAACAACTAGTATCTCATCATTAAAAAGTTTTGACACAGCAAAAAAATAACCAACAGAGCAAAGAGACAACCCACACAGTTAAAAACATTTTTCCTCAGACAAAGGACTACTATCTAGAATGTATAAAGAACAAATCAGACTCTCCCAAAACTAAAGACCCAATCCAAAAATGGATATCCGAAATGAATAGACACTTCTCAGATAAAAATGTACAAACAGCAATAAATATATGAAAAACTTTGACATCACTGGTCACTTGAGGCATATAAATTAAAACAATACTGAGATTCCATCTCACTCCAGAAAAAAAGTTATCAAGAACCCAACCAGTAACAAATGCTATTGCAACTGTGGGAAAAAGGAATCCTTTTCCATTGTTGATGGGTGTATAGACTGGTGCAGCAACTGTGGAAACTGTGGAGATTTCTCAAAATACTCAAACTTCAGATTCCAGTTGACCCAACTATTTCCCTTCTTCAAAGAATTAAAAGCATCATATCACAACGATACATTAACATCCATGTTTATTTAGCCACTTGTGATAGTTAATCTTGGAAACAGCCAAAATGCCCATCAACAGATGAATAACTAGATGTGTGTGTGTTTTTAATACAATAGAGTACTACTCTGCCATATAGGATAAACTTGAGACATTTTTAGATAAATGGATATACTCTGTGACCATACTGGGAAATGAAACAAATTGAACACACATATTTAAATATCATAGTTTCTCTAGAGTTGGAAGTTGAAAGGGTTACTAAAGACCAAAATATTATAGATACTGGGCAACAGGAAGAAAATGTTCAAATAGGAAGTGGAACAAGGGAGGGGTGAGGGGAAAGGAAGGGAAAAGAAAAAAATGGAAGCACAAGTCTTTTGTTGATGAGGGTTGAAAAGTCAGGAAGAGCCTGAAGAAAAAAGAATGAAGATATACCATGAACAAGTTTGAATTCCCTGTGATGAATGTGGTCATTATGTGTATCTAAAGTGTACCAACATAATTAACATATTATTATTAAAAGGCTATATAATCATTTTTAAAAAAAAAAAAGGAACTGAGTATACAACATTAGGAAGAAATGAGGTGCAGGGACATCTAAGATATGTGAGTATCACTGGTAACAGGGATACCTCTAGAAATCAATGAATAATCTCTTGCTGCACTACTGGTTCTGCCATGGATCCATTATCTGCAAGTGGAATTTTAAATTTGATATACAGTGCTGGGCTCCCAGAATTCACAATTTCCTAAAATTTTTGGCAAACTTCAAATAATGTCTTCTCAAGAGCACACTGCTTGGCCCACTAGACCTCCTGAAATCGGGATAGAACTCTCCTTAAACTCACAACTCTTGCATTCCATGTCTACAAAACCAGTACCACCTGGATAATGCCAAAGTCTGCCACCAGCTCAAGTCGTAGCCAGGCTGCCTTGGGTCATTAATGAAGGCCTCTGAGTGCCTGAATGGCTAAGCACTGTGAACTGAAGCCAAGAGAACCAATTTCCTAAGCTGCTCTTCTGGAGCAGGATGGGGCTCTCTTCTCAAGCTTAACTCTTTTGAAGGAGCTTAGTTTTACCCTTTACACCCCGAGTGCAAGGCAGCATCTTTCTGATTGCTGAGGTACACACAGGTATCTTTGCTACTGTCCTGATTGATGTGAAGCACTTAGTTTCTTTTTAATGTCAATTTTTAAGCAATCAACCTCTCTGCTCTAATTTGGCAAGTGCTTCCTTCCTAAATAAAATGTAACTTTTCAAATGGGTCTTTTGCTCTTGGCCTTCAGTATAAACCTGGGTATATGCTTCTAAGCAATACCCATGTTACAGCCTAAATGCTGGGCTACCTTGAAATTTCTTGTCATATCAGTCTGCTGACATTAATCTTATTTTCCTATAAAGTCTTGGGACATGGGCAAAACACAAAGATAGTAACACACATGGTTACAAGCCCAATTGTCCATAAAGTCCTCCCAACTAAAAGCTCCTAAATCTGGCTTTTATTGTCCTCATTTCTATCAGTATCCTGGTCTTCTGAACTCTGACCAGAATCCCCCACTAAGCTCAAACTACAGCATTCTATGGCATCTCTAGCTGGCAACTCCAAACTTTTCTAAACTCTGCCTACAAGCCACTTCCAAAGGATTTTGAATAACATGGCAACAATCCTACTTCTCTAGTATCAAAAGCTGTCTTAGCTGGAGAGATAGCTCAGCAACTTAAGTGCCTACCTGGCAAACACAAGGTCCTGAGTTTGATCCCCAGTACCAAAACAAAAAAGTTGTCTTAGTCACTTTTTCATCACTCAACACCCAAATCTTAAAGAAGGAGGTTAATTTTGGCTCATGACTACAGTCCAGTCAGCCAGCTCCAGGGAAGAAACAGCATGGCAGAGAGGCACAGCAGAAGAAAGCTGCTTACAAAATAGTGGCCAAGAAGCAGTGTGAGAAGAGATTTTCTTCTCGGTTATGCCCCAGGGACATCTTCCAACCAGAATCCACTTCCTAATGGCAAGTCACTTATATCACCCCAATCATTCGATCACCTTCAAAACCCCTTCTATGAACACATGAGGCCTTTAGGAGACACTTTTGATTAACAACTGTATTTTTCCATTACATATGGTATTACTGAAATAATCTAGAAATAATTTAATAGAGCTTCTTTTTGATGTTCTTAAAGATTTTTTCCCTTAGTTTTTCTTGACTTTTCTACATCTCAGTCTCAATGACACCTTTTTACACTTTTATTACTTCTTAAAAATTGGCCACAATTATAAGGCAGGCATGGTGACATATGCCTATAATCCCAGCACTGATGGCAGAGGCAGGAGATCCAAGTAAATTCAAAGCCAGGCTGGGCTACATGGCAAGACCCTGTCTACAAAAAGAAAGAGAGAGAGAGAGAGAGAGAGAGAGAGAGAGAGAGAGAGAGAGAGAAAGAGCAAGCAAGAGGGGGGGAGAGGGAGAGAGAGAAAGGAAATTAGCTACAAGTGGTACAGAGGTTCACAAAAGTGTATTAAGGTAACAGTCACTGTAAACTTCAAGCTAACAAATCAGCATGGAGTGAAAAAGCTCTCTGCAGAGTAAGTAATGAGCTGGGGGATAATGCATACAGGGTGTCTTCCTTTAAAAAAAAAAAGGATCTGTATATCTTGGCCTGGATATGAATGTAAAGAACTGTTGTAGTTCACCTACGGTAATGTTAAATGGATCGCAGGAACTTACGAAAACATAAGCGCAGATATGGAATACAAATTGACAGATGACAGTACATAACCTTTAAGGTACTCAAAGCTTCCTGTATATAGGGCCATAGTAAGTACTTCACATTCACTGTCTCAATAAACTCACAGCGCGCTTTATATGAAGTGGGCCCCACTATAATGCTCACTGTTCAGAGAAGGGCTACTTTGGAGATTCCCAGTCCACAACCAGATTAGTGTGAAAAACAAAACCCAGTGTGGCTTTCCTAAGCCTTCCCCTGCAGAGGTGCCAAGAGAATGTCAACAGGCCCGCCGGCCGCTCTGCCCAGCCAGGGCCCACCCGCAGGGCCGCTCTGCCCAGCCCGGCCCCCGCCTCCCTCCGCGCCTTTCCTCCTTCCTCCCGGCTCTCCCAACCTCGGCCCTCCTCCCTCCTCCACCCCCGCCCCGTCCCGGGCGCCCACCCCGCGGCCGCCCACCCTCCCGTCCGTCCTCACCCCTGCCCTCGCTCGATCGCGGCCCGGAGCCCTATCCGCCGCTCACCTGCCGTCAGGCGGTCCCGGCCTGGGGGTGTCAGCCGGAGGGCCGGCGGCGCCGTCCGCACTGAGTCCAGAGGCCCGGCGGCTGCGCCTTCGCGGCCGGGGCTGCTTCAGTGCCGCCCGCTCTGGCTCCATGTCGTAGAAAAGGGGGTGGAGCGGTGGCCGGGTGCCCGGGAGACCGACACGAACGGGCACGGTGCCCACCGGCTCCTGCGAGGCACACAAATGCCTGCTAACAGGGAGTCACAGCCACCATCATCCGGGGATTTGAAAATGGCGGCTGTGCCGTAATTAGCCAATCAAAAAGCACGCAGGTGTTGCGAGGAGCCACAAAGTCCTGCCCCTTCCCCTATAAAGATCCAAAAGAAAGGGAGGGAAGATAATAGAGGGGAAAAGATCCTCCTGTGTTCCAGCGCTCCAACGCTGGGATTACAGGCTTGCGCCACCGCGCCTGGTCTCACCGGCCGTCTCAGCGCGCTTGGGGACAGTTCCGGCGCAGGAAGTGGTGCCAGCGATCGAATCCCAGTTCTTGCTCTTGCCTGAGCAGGCGCTTAATTCACTGAGCTATTTCGCCTGCCCTGGGAAATTTGGTTTTAATTCTGACCGATCCTGGAATTCAAGGAGCTATACCTCTTTCACTGTTGATTAGGATTCTCGCTGCAAGCAAAGGCAGTGGACTGGAAGTGTTTTAGGTCACCAGATCTAAAGAAAAAAAGAGGATAAAAGTAATAACCTGAACGGAGGTTTGGTTATTGACCATGCACAATCTGAATTGCTCAAGTGATCATGGAATTGTGTTTCAGGGCTGTCTCCAGGAAATCTGCGAAAGCTGGTTATTAGACCTCCTGTCTTCCCCTAAGTTGTATACAGTCTCTCCGTGGGCCCTAGAAGCTCGTTTTGATGGTGTAGCCAATCCTTTGGAAATTTGTAATAAGCTCTGTCAGTGTTCCAGGATGTTGATGTGAGGATCTAGTGACAAATACTTTCTAATGATCAAAACATTATTTTAGGCACTCGCTTGGAAACATTGCTTTTCTCGAGTATTCACAAGTACTTATTAAATTCCTACAGTAATAGTCTAGACCCTGTTCTAGATACTGTACTAGTGTAGGAATTGGGGATAAAAAAAACAAAGTAGAAAAATTTGGGGGCCAAGAAGATAGCTCAGTAGAATAAGCGCTTGCCTGGCAAGTGCAGGTCTTGAGTTCAATCCCCCATACCACAAAAAAAAGAAAATTTTGGGGGCATCACAGAAGCAGAATTAAAGAAACAGGGTTATACTGAGAGGTGATCAAGACCTGGAAAAGGCTGATAAAATCTCTTGATCCTTCAAGAAATCATCCGTTTGGCAGCTGAATGTGTCACCAAATTCATTATTTTACTCTGTCAAGGACAGTGCTGGAAACATGACATATTCTCTGAATCCTTAATATAATCTTTAGGATTTGAAGACATGAGTTAAATTTCATTTGTCGTCTTTTTCTTGCTTTCTTTTTTTGTTTATTTTTTATAATATTTTTAGTACAGGATCTACAAGGTCTCACTACATAGATCGTACTCATAGTGATCCTTCTGTTTTCAGTCTCCCACATGCTGGGATTACAGGTGCATGCCACCGAGCCCAATCTCAGTTGCTGTCTCAGAGGGTACCAGTGGCACAGCAGCCGAGGGGATCAAACCCCCGGCTTTTGTGTCTGCCTACACATGTGCTTTAAGCCACTGAGCTATTTGGCCAGCCCTTAAATTTCAGTTTTCATATATGTATATAGTTAGGCACTAGATCTCCCTTAGACATTCTTGGGAGCTGTTACCCAAATTTCTCCAACCTTAGATTGATGACCATTATTTAGAAATATCCTCCTCACAGGCCGGGGATGTAGCTCAGTGGTGCAACACCTGCCTAGCAAGCGCAAGGCCCAGAGTTCGATTCCCGGTACCAAAAAACAAAATAGTAAAAAGAGAAATATACTCTTCAGGAGGTTCTAAAACTTTTACTCAGGGCCCGGCGGGATGGCTCAGTGGTCTAAAGCGCCTGCTTGGGAAAGCTTGGGCAGCTTCAGGGACCGCGGTTCGATCCCCGGCACCACATGCTGCGCCAGCCCTCGGGGTGGGCTGAGCTGGCCATAAAAATGAGTGAATAAACAAATAAAGGTTCTGAAACAAGAAAAAAATAAATAAATAAATTAAAAATATATATATATATAAAACTTTTACTCATCTGCAATGAGATTAACAACTATACAGTTCAGGGGCTGGGGAGATAGCTCCGAGGCACAAGTGCCTGCTGGGCAAGTGCAAGGTCGTGAGTTCGAACCCTGGTCCCACAAAAAAAAAAAAAAAAAAAAAAAAAAAACAACTATACAGTTCAATATTGAAGATATTCAACTACCAGTATATGAATATAAATTAGTATGTAAAACAATAATTCCAAATCTGTTTTCTTACATCAACTGGATAAATCAAACTATCTTTGCAAAACTGCCTACCAAGCAATATATACAGCACAAAGCATTTATCAACCCAGTCTAATAGTCTTCCAATAATTAGCTAATTTTGATGAATTGTTTTGCCACCATTATCACTACATATATGTGCAAGCTGACATAGTGAACAGCAAAGTATTTATAGTGGCTTTCCCATCCGAGAAATAGTAGTTTAATAACAAGGGAATTCCTCTGTATATAAATAGTACTTTTTTTTTTATAAATAGTACTTTTTTATGTCAAGGGTCTCAACATCTGAGGAGCTCACTGAATTTGTGTACATATATAACATTATAATAATTTTTAAGAATTGAAGAATATAGTATCTCTATTATTAAGCTACAAGACTGTATTGGTCAGGGTTTTACTTTGAGGAACAGAATACATATAAGGAACAGATATTAACACAAAATATACAATCTATAAGGAATTATAAGATTGGCTTACAATAGTCAGCCACAGAGTCTGATGAGGAAGCGCGCACAGGGCGCCTGCACGCTCCGGACTGAAGAATTCAATCCTGAGGTCTGGACTTCACTGCAGCACTCCATGTAAATCTCCGTCGGTTGACGGGTCTGCAGTGGAAGACTGAAGTGTCTCTAATGGACGCTGAAGTCTGCAACGGATGGCAAAAAATCCAAGATGGAGGCAGAAGAGTCTGCGCTGCAAGCCAGACAATCAAGTCCGGTCTGAATGAGAAGACTGAAGCTTCTCCAACGAAGTGAGGTCTTGACTCCTTCCTCAGCGCTTTAAAAAGTGTCTTTGTGCCCGGTCATTCTGATGTGCGCCCATTGTGCCCTAGGGTAGAGCCAATCATACCCCAGGACGGGCCCTTGATCCCGCATTAGGGAGGAGCCAATCATATCCTAGGCAAGCCCTGGTCATGCTCCAGGGAGGAACCAATTGTACCCCAGGGCAGGGCTCCCACCGACAGGGAACTGGGCCGATGAGTCATCCAGCCAAGTTGACATAATGTATCAACCACTACAAAGACTATTAGACTAGCTTTAGGTTGGGTCAAACTTATTTGCTCCTACCAAATGAAAAATGCTATGGTCTAATAGTTATGGATGTAGCCTCCATTGCCAGATTGTAGTGTTTTAGAACTACTCAAGGCTTAAATAATCTTGGTTATATAGCCCAGGCTGGCCTCAAACTTGTAGCGATCCTCCTGCCTCAGCTCCTTGAGTATTGGGATTACAGGCATGTGCCACTATGCCTAGCTGGTTTACTTATCTTTTAAGATACATCAATGTGTGTGGGCAACAGAAGTTGGTTCATTACTCTTTTTTAAAAATATAGTTTTAAAAGTATTGCCTTCCCATCAGTTTCCTCATCTATAAAATGTGTATCAGGTGAATAATAATTATAATTCTAGTATTTCAATGAATTAATATACCTGGGAATAATTGCTGGCATAGAATCAGCACTATACTGCCTGAATTGTTATTTCCATGAACAAAATTCATGTTGCTATTAATGAAAGGTGGGAACTGGGTGGGTATTTAAAAATTCATCCATAAAATGGACATGGAATTTAATGCTAAAGGTGAAAGCTGTATCTCCTATACTATCATATGATGGTGTCATGAGATACTGTTAGTAGATATGGAGGTTAAAGGTCTGGGAGGTCAGAACTAGGGCATTTGTCATGGGGCTATCAGACCTGTAATGCTTAGGGTGGTGAATAAGAGTTACAGCTGATAGGAACAAGTCAAGAGACCTGGCTGGTATGTCCCAGTGGTGCTTGTAGGACTGCCTAGGATTGGAACAGGTAGTCAGGCAAGAAACTGATCCTTTGAGATGCCCAAAGGAAGCCACCAAGAGCCCAGGAACCTAGACTTTCAGGGATAACTGGGACAGACAGGCACTAGGCCAGATTCCTTTTGAGTTTTGTTTTATTTTGTTTATTTGTTTCTTTGGCTTGTAGGACAGAGCACAGGAGGTTCCAGGGGTATATAGGGACTAGGCAATGAGGGAAAAATTTAGGTGCTCAAAACAGCTATTTTGTATCAACTTTTACAAACATACTTTACTTTTTCTGACATGTGTAATATGTTTCATGTATCAGCTGTACATAACAGGGTTTATAGAGAATAATTATGTAATTCCTTCTCCTTTGGTTCTGCTATTCTTGAAATTTGACTTGCCACTCTTCATCTTAACTACCTCAGTTTCTTTCATAAAACTGTCAGTCTCATATTTTTCAGAAAAATCAAGATTAGAAGAATTATTTTAAAGATACTATACTAGACCTATAGTCTTTCTTATATTGACAATGGGAAAGTGACTTTTATGGTAAAATTATTCCTCAAAGAAAAATTTCAGAAAAAAAATATCCTATAACAAATAGGTTCCATATGGCAGAGTATTTTATGTCAGGTTTATTATTATTTCTTAAAGTATAACATTCAATTTATTATTTCTTTCTCAAGAGAGTTTTCTTCAGTCCATTCAGACCCAGCTCCTTACATAGGCTTTGCTGGAGGTCGTGGGGCAGCACCAGCAGATCTAAATCAGGATGGAGGTGTTCAGTCCTTGTGGGCTTCACAAGATCGATTTCTGACCACTTTGATGTGAATGGCACAGCTCACACAGTGATGCAGCTTCACATACAGCTTGGGAAGCACATAACCATCGGAGACACTCACTTTGGAAATGTCCCTGATGGTGGCGGCCTCCACTAGGTTCAGAATGACAAACTTCTTAGTGGCCTTATCCTTGGGTACGCACCAGGCACAGTTTGTGCAGCACATAGGTTGCACACAGCCACGGCCCTTTTTGGCACAACTGTTGTTCCTTTTTTTTTTTTCTTCGTCATCTTGGAAAGGCAGGTTTATTAATTTTTGAAACTAGATTTTTTTTTTTTTGAGACAGGGTCTTACTATGTACTGCCTATTGCCTTGAACCTGGTTATGTAGCCCAGGCTGGCCTCAAACCTGCAGTGATCAGTTTCTTCAGTATTCGAATTACAGGCATGTGAGACTATGCCTAGCTGGTTTACTAGCTTTTAAAATACATCACTGTGTATGGGGAGGGGAAGTGAGTTCATTACTTTTTAAAATATATATAGTTTTAAAAGTATTTATTTATTTATTTGGTACAGGTTTTCATGCAGTTCAGACTCATAGTGACCCTCCTGTCTCAGCCTCCCCAGCAGTGGGATTACAAGCATGCACCACCACACCCAGTTTTGGTGGCTGGCATGCCTTGCTTGGGGTTCTGGGGCAAAATGAAATGCAGTACCAGGGATCAAACTCAGGTCCTTGCACTTGCCAGGCAGGTGCTTAGATAACCAAGCTATCTCCCCAGCCCTGATTCATTTTTCTTATGCCTATTATCTATCTATCCATCTATCTATCATTTCTTTGCTATAACTTGGATCTTAAGTATTTTCCAAAGTTTCATGTTCTAAAATTTTGATCCCCATCAGGATCTATTGGGAAATAGTGGAAACTATGCAATGGGGATCAGTAGGGGGGGTGGCCTTTAGGTTATTAGGCATCATTAGAGGAATAGTGGGACCCTAGTTCTTTCCTCTTCCTCTCATTTTTGCTTTCCATCTGTAAACTGGTTTGTGTTGACACATGCTCCAGCCATATGTGCTGCTGCAAGCCCAAAACTATGAGCCAGCTGATCACGGATGGAAACCTTGAAAACCATGAGCCCAAACAAATCTTTTTCTATAGACTGGTTATCTCAGATATATTTTTATAGTAATAGGAATTGATTATCTATCAGGTATGATTTATTTCTTGCATTGGGGTTGCTCACATATTCCAACGAGGAAAGAGAAAATCCTAAGGTTGGAGTATTAGGTATTAGGCTTAGAGAAGACAAAAATGCCTAGTCAAGAAAGCACTAATACTCAGAAATAGACTAAAACTATTGTGCTTAGACTCTTAATGTGAGGTCCTTGAACATTTAAAAGGTTGAACGATGTTCTTCATGGGAATAAGGATGGACAAGGAAGAAGGGAAGGACTGGGATACAATGAGGAGGGAAGATAATGGACAGAAATACCCTCTGTGGCATCCAGGGATGCCAATGAAGAATTATCAAGAGAACTTCAAAACTATCAGAACATCAATCAGAATTGCTTCTAAGTTGAAGAATTTTTTAAAATAAAATGTTGCTAAAGATTTATTTCTTAGCCAGTGAATTAACTGGCCTATTTACTTGAAAATGGTTAAGAAAAAAGCTTTTTTAAAGAAAGCCTAGTTTTAAACAACACAGTTATCATTTAGAAAATGTTTCACTCTTTAAGGACCTAAAGATAGTTACTCACTGTGACCATAAACATATATACACATACTCCTTTTGTTAACATGGTTGCAGCCCATATGATTGTATTTATCATGGGTAGTTGGTACATATACTAAACACATCTTTTTTCTTTTGAAACTGGGTCTCACCATGCAGTCCAAGCCAGCCTCAAACTCACTATGTAGTAGTCCAGCTGGCCTCACACTTGTGGCAATCCTCCTGCCTCAGCTGCCCAAGTGCTGGAATTCAGGTGTGGGCCACCATGTCCCACCTTAGCACATCTTAATTTTTTTTTAACCCTCTTTTGCTCCACACCACCCCTACTCTCCACTTCAGGGATCCATACTCTTTTGAAAAAATCTTTCTCCCTGTTTTCTTTTCTTTACTTGTTCTTTTTTAAGGGAAGGGTCTGTAAGGGTGTTCAGGGTCTCACTACTAGATTGGACTCATAGTGATCCGCCTGTTTACAGCCTACCAAGAGCTGGGATTACAGGCTCGTGTCACCACGCCCAATCTCAATTGCCTTCTCAGGGTGCCCCCAGGGGCAGGACCAGCATGGCAGGCTCCCTGTTTTCTAATACCTATTTTTTATTTTGCTCCTTGTTTTATCTATCTTTAGAGTTATTCATAAGAGAAAAAATTGTGTGACATTTAACCTTGTGCGTCTGGTTTATTTCATTTTTTCAATTTTTTTATTGACACAGTTTGTAGTATATGATAATTATATTCATCATCAGGAGTTGGTACATATATATGACATTTTAATAATTTTTAACCCCATTGCTCTCCCTGCACTTCTCTTTTTTCTCCCTGCATCTCTTGAATCCTTCATATATATTTTATATATTATATGCTCTTGTATTTAGATAGATAGATAGATAGATAGATAGATAGATAGATAGATAGATAGATTTACTGTTCCTCAAAGGGACTTGGTGTTAGTACACAGCAATTCACAACACCCCATAACTTTTTTTTCTTTTGTTTGCTTATTTATTTATTTTCATGGCCAGCTCAGCCTGCCCTGAGGGCAGGGATGGTGCAGCATGTGGCTCCCAGGAATCGAACCGCGGTCCCTGAAGCCACCCAAGCTTTCCCAAGCAGGCGCTTTAGACCACTGAGCCATCCCGCCGGGCCCCCCCATAACTTCTTTCATCTCATTCTTCTTTCTTCCTTGCACCTTCCCTTTCTCTATTCATTCTTTCCCATGTGCCAAAGATTCATCTATTTCCTGTCTTTTATTTAGCATTTTATTTATATATTATTTATATCATGAGGTTCACATATAGGAGAAGCCCGGTGATATTAAAGCTTACATGTCTGCTTCATTTCACTTAATGTTATGGTTTTAAGGTGCATTCATTTTCCTGCAAATGACTCAATTTCATCCTTCTTTATGAGTCTTGTCCATTATGTATACATATCATATTTTCTTTATTCACTTACATACTGATGAATATTTAGGCAACTTCCAATATTTACCTATTATTAATTCTGCTGTTATAAACACAGGTATTCATGTACCACTCTAATATGATATCATTAATAGTTTAGAGAAGACAAATAGGAGGGAAAACATTGGGTCAGATGAAATTTTGATTTTCAGGGTTTTTTATAGGAATCTCGATGCAGATATTTTATACTGTTTGTAGCAGCGTGCACTCTTGCAACAATGAAATGGATTCTTTTTCCCCTGAAGCCTCTCCAGTTTTTGTTACTATCATTTGATTTCATGAATGTAGGCATTATTTCTGGTGCCTCCAACATACAGCAGCATAACAAAAACGTTACCATTCCATCAGGAACACATAAGGGGATAAAAAGGATTAGGACCAAAGCAAGAACAAAATGTAGTAGGGCAAACTTCAAAAAGAAAAAAAGGCATTAAAATTTCACAAATCTCAACAAACTACTGGAAAACACACACACACACACACACACACACACACACACACACATACACACACACATTAAAAAGAATGAACAGGGGTGAACAAGTTTTTAGTTCAGTGGTCTAAAGAGCCTGCTTAGACAAACTTAGGCAACCGCAGGGCCTGTGGTTTGATCCCTGGCACCACATGTTGCACCAGCCCTACCTCCGGGGCAGGCTGAGCCACTCATAATAAAAAGAAAGAAAGGCGGGGCCCGGCAGGATGGCTCAGTAGTCTAAAGCGCCTGCTTAGGAAAGCTTAGGCAGCTGCAGGGACTGCGTTGGATCCCCAGCACCACGTGCTGCGCCAGCCCTGCCCTCAGGGCAGGCTGAGCCCACCATAAAAATAAACAAACAAACAAACAAAAGTTCTGAAACAAGAAAAAATTTTTTTTTTTAATTTTTAAAAAAAGAAAGGGAAAAAAGGAGAATTTGGACTTCATTAAAAATTAAATAAAATAAAAAGAATGAACAAAAATGAGAAGAAAAATGACATGACAGTTTCCTGTAATTTTCAAGTTGCTTTTCTTCCAGGATCTAGAAATTCAGGTGGTGTTCAAGTCAAGATGTGTTCCTGCTAATGCTGTAAAGAAGGAAGTCAGAACCTACATTCATTTTGGCATCAACAGATAGTAGGGCAAGGGTGCCAATGCTACAACTTTCAAATCCTGAGCAACTCAGCCTGTGCCTAGTCACATACCCTTTAGCTCAAACGCTTGAGGGAGTCTCTCTTTAGCCTCCTTTCTAAGCACAGGTGTGACCAATGACTCTCAGTTACTCTGGGAACACATGAGCCCTGTAGTGAAGCAGTATCTCTACTCTGGGTTCCAAAATCACATAATCAACCCCTTGCCAAGATAGTATAGATAGAGCCAAGCTCTCTCTCCAGGGATATGGCAGGTACTTCCACTTAGTCACTAACCAGCTGTTGCTTGTAAGACTCAGTGGGCTAAGACTCCCATACTCTTATCACAGAAACCATTGATCCAGTCTGCTCCACCACATTTCTCCCTGAGACAAGGTGGGGAATCCAGTATCCATTGTTTCTGGAGGCTGCAAGCCATTGCAAGTTGCAAGCAGCCGTAGCCATGAACCACCACAACCTGTGAGCCTTCATGAGCCACATGAAAGTGCAACTGGTCTCTTCCTTTCTCCACATTGTGTTCTGTTTCTTCAACTGTTTTTTTTGTTTGTTTGTTTGTTTGTTTGTTTGTTTTTTTCTTTTTTTTTTTTCTGCCAAGTTTTTCCTGGTTCTCAGGGATCTACTTCTCTCTTCTGTTGCACTTCACACAGTTGCTTTCTAAAGTCAAAATTCCAAATCTTGGAGAGGTTGAGTTGTCACATCTCATGACTGCATTTTGCCCACAATATCTGATTTATTTTACCTAATACTAGGGGCTCGAGGCACATCCATGTTACACTCTAATTTATCTTTCTTTATAGTAGGGAAGTAGACCAACGTGTATACTTTTTCCTCACCTATTTATCTGTTGTTGGTTACATAGGCTGCTTCCAAGAGTTAGCATATATAATTTTGCTGCTGTTAACATAGCTATGAATCACTGTACTATGAGAGATTTTAATTGTGAGAATATAAATGTGACAATAGTCGGATCAAATGGAAATTCTATTTTTAGTTTGGTAAGCAACTGCTGCTTTCCATAATGGTCACACTTCTCCACAAATAACAGAATTTTCCTCCCCACAATAACAACAGCATCTGTTATTAACTTACTACTTGATAACAGACATTCATTCTAGAATAAGATGGAATTTTATTGTTCCTTTAATTTCCATTTCAGTGATGGCCAGCGATAATGAACTTCCTTTTTTCATATGTTGACATTTTCTACTTCTGCTTAGAAGTATCTATTCCTTTCTTTTTATTCTTTTTTTTTTTTTTGAGGGGGTGTGGCCAGCTCAGCATAAGTATCTACTCATTTCAATAGCTTACTTTTGATTGGGTCTTCTGTTTTATCAGGTCAAGTTTTTGTGTATTCTACATACTAACCCATTGTTGGTGCAGCAGGCAATTTTTTTCTTTACTAGTTTTTCTCTTTATACTGTGGATTACTTCATTTCCTGGGGAGCTTTTAAATTGGATATACCAGTTGTTGATTCTGGGTGTTATATCTTGTACGACCGGGGTTCAAGTCTTTGTATGCATATGTATTCGAAACATTAACCTATTTACTATTCAAGAGCATCTCTGCATTACCATTTACATCTTTGATCTATTTTGTTTGTGGTCTAGTACATAGTGAGTGATACAGTTCTGAATTTAACATCCTGTATACGGATAGTCAGTTTTCCTAAAAAAAATTTATTTGGAACAGAATCTCACTATATATATATAGTTTAGCTTGGCCTTAAACTCATTGTGATCCTCCTGCCTCAGCCTCCCTAGTTCTGGGATTATAGGCATGTGCCACCACACCTTCATGCAGTACCATTTGTTAAAGATGCTATCCTTATTTCAGAATGTGTTTAGCATATTTATCAATGATATGCTAGCTGAACGTGTCTGGGTTTGTTTCCTATTGCTTATTCTGTTCCACTGATCCACATGTCTGTGTACCAGTACCATGCTGCTTTATTTTAGTTTTGTAATGCAGATTACAGGTATTGTGATGCTGCTTATTTTGCTATTGCTTTAAATATTCCTGTTCTCTTCTGATTGCATATATAGGATGGTTTCTCTAATTCATTTCTCTAATGACCAGAGATAATAAACTGTTTTTTTCATGTTCTTGATATTTTGTACTTCTACTTAGAAGTATCTCTTCTGATTGCATATATAGGATGGTTTCTCTAGTTTTTCTGGGTTGAGCAGTGCTTCATAGTGTTTTGATTTTTAAAATCTGTATACTGTTTTTGAAAGACTAGCCATTTATACATTATTGCTCCTACCTATCTTGGTCACTGGGTATGTTTCCATTTTCTGATAACTACTTCATTCTCCTTTCAGAGTACCGTCATTTTCATACTAGAGCTTTTCACTTTAGGATAATTTTAAAATATTTTCCTCAAGCTACTGTAAATAGTTTCATTTTCCTAATTTTTCTTCTTTTTCATGAAAAAACCTCTTCACTATTTTTTTTCCCTAATTTTTCTTAGTGAATTCATGATTAGCGTACAAGAGTTCTATGGATTTTTAAGATTCTACCAAGTTTTGTATTTTAAGTTTCTATTATGGTACACTACTGAATTTGGTTAATAATGTTAGTCTATTTTTGTCTGCATAAAATCATATTATCTGCAGATAATAACGACTTTTCTATATGTATAAAACCTTGGTTTGTAAGAGTAACTTGTTCTATTCACAAACCAAAGCACTTTTATATCAGTGAGGAAAAAGCAGTAGTGATCATGTTACATTTGTTATGATGTACTACTATTCACACTGTAAGACATCAGTTATTTATCCTAAAGTTAAAACTTCTCAAATGTTACTTGTCTTGAGAAACATCCAAAGACAAAGTTACTCACAATCCAAGGATTGATTGTACTTATGTCTTTCCTGATAGTTCTGGCTAACCATTTGTGGTGTAAAGGGGACTTGTGACCATGGTCACCCTTCTCTTACTATGTTTTGAAGGAAAGATTTTTTTCTGTTCATGTAATATTGATAATAGGTTTTATACAAATGGCCCTTGCTGAATTTAGACAAGGTGATTTTCATATGTACCTATTTTCTTCATTTTTATCATTAATGATTACTGGATTTTGCCAACAACTTTCTTCATCTATTCAGATGCTCATTTTTGTTAGTCTCAACTTGATCCTAATTTTCCTCTTTGTGTAGCTTGGGATTTGGATTGTGCACATTTTCCTAGGATCTTTAGGTGTATAATTAGATTATTTATGTGCGATGTGGACATTTATTGTTATAAATTGCTATTTCCACCTGGTGCATTCATTCCAGAATTTTGTAATAGTAAGCTTCACTGATTCTAAGATGTGTAACATCAATCATATACAGTTCTGAATTTCATGCTTATGACATTGTGACAGATACATGCAAATATGCCAATCATGATGGAAGAAAAATCATGAGACTGTGGGTTTGGCGATCACCTGTGTTCTCTGTGTCTTTGTCAGATGAAAGGAAAAATCTGGAACAGAAGCTAAGATGAAATGCAATTTAAACAATTATGTCATCATGTAAGTAGTGAGTAAAATAACTGAACAGACTTTTATTGTACATATATTATTAAAAAACAAAACTTTTAACAACAGTATTAGAGTACTGAAACACATCAGCAGGCTTTTCATGATTTACTTTGAGACAAGGTCCCACTAAATTGCCTAAGCTGGCTTTATTCTTGCAATTCTGTTTCAGGTGTGCTTCTTGAGTAGGTTGGGTAACAGTTATGATGTATTGGTATCAGCGTGATTTTTTGATTCTTAAGATGGTAGCAAATACATGTGCTCAGGATAAAATGTCTTATACTTTTACTATCCTCTATCTGGCTGGAATAGCCACAGGAACTATAGAAACTGCAGATGATGGTAAAAAATGAAAGGTGAACTACAATTAAATTAGCCACATGTTCAAAGATATAAAAAGAGAGTACCATGCAATGCTGTTTATTTTATGAATTATATGAAACGTTCTAATTTATTCAATAAAAAATAGACAATGTTTGATGATATTGCCCAACAGATGGCTAATTTAATTGTATAAGCATAATTAAGTTAGGATAAGGTATACTGTTCACATTAGATATTTCAATGCATTTGTCCCTTGTTTTCACCTTAGGATGGACTCATCAGAATTTAACCCCATGGTAAATTGAGCAGCTACTGTATTCAAGGGGAAAACTATCAAAAACATTTTATAAAATACTTCAGTGTTAGACAGTAAATAGGCAACAAGACAAAAATACTAGAGATGGACTCAAAGATTGCAGAAATATTTATGTACTTGAAGATATATCACTTCCTTCAATCATAAGACAGATATAGGTCCTTTTCCTGATGACATTGCATAAATTTTTATCTTAAGAGTTGTAAACCAGCCAGGCGTGGTGGCGCACACCTGTAATCCCAGCACTCGGGAGGCTGATGCAGGAGGTTTGGTGCGAGTTCAAACCAGCCTGGGCTACAAAAGTTAGCTCAAGGCCAGCCTGAACTGCATAGTGAGACCCTGTCTCAAAAAGACAAAAATAAATAAATAAAATAAATTTAGGGGCCCGGCGGAATGGCTCAGTGGTCTAGAGCGCCCGCCTGGGGAAGCTTGGGTGGCTTCAGGGACCACGGCTCAATCCCCGGCACCAGATGCTGTGCCGGCCCTGCCCTCGGGGCGGGCTGAGCCGGCCATAAAAATGAGTAATAGGCAAAAGTTCTGAAACAAGAATAAAAATAATAAATAAAATAAAAAATTCTTTAAAAAAAATAAAATAAAATAAAATAAATTTTAAAAAGAGTTGTAAACCAGACCATAATCTTAATCACAAAAATAAGTCTATTATATCTTTTACTAAGCCAATTGGAGGTTCCCAGGTAAAAGATTAATTTTCAATGACTGAATGGTATTCACAATATCAAGGAATAAAGAATTTTATTTCATTACGATAAATAGAAATCATTCTTCCCACATTTCAAAACTTTCAACAATTCCTTTGAGAATGTTCTGCCATACCACCTGTCATAGTTTCTGTAGAAATTAATTATAATTCATTATATCTTTTTGGAGAAAAGGTATTTCCTGATGTTCTGTGGCAACTGGGGACTCACAGCTGTAAATTTTTGGTATGACGACCACCTAAATAAATCATGGCAATACAGGAGTGAAATTTTTGATTTAAAAAACCCTAAAATTTTATATACATTATAAATGGCTCTTGTATCAGAAAAAATAGGTAAAATTATGTAATACATATAATCTGTAATTACATTGGGATATATATAAATATCTTCTCAGAATATGGAAACATAGTATTTACTAATCTACAAGTTATTTGAAAACATTAAACTACATAAAACACAATTTTTTTAAAAAAATATAATTACAAAATAATATCCAATTAAAAATACCTTTGTTAGGAAAATGGCAAAAAGGACTATATGCATCAAAAATTTAAATACATAGAGGCTACTGGTAAAATTACAACAATTAGCAAAAATTCATTTTTCAGATCATATTATGCTATAATTTCTAGAAACAAAACCAAAAAGCAACATAACAAAGGGAACAAAAAAAAAAAAAATGACCTACACAAAAATAGGACCCTGTGGGCACATAAATACATTTCAATTCACCTATTCATCTAACGTGGTGAAAAACAGAGTGATTTATCAATTTGTTTAATAAAAAGATAGCATTAAACCTTCCCACTATTGTTTAGAACATCCAGAATTATATGAACACATTTATCATTACAAGTGAATTTAGACGGCAAGCCAAGTTCCTGAGTTCAATTACCAATACGAAGAAAAAAAAAAGAACTTACAAATATGTAATCCAGAGATAAATACTTTAAGGAGTTTACTTTCCCACATTGCTTACATAGGGATTCAACCTATCATGAATTCTTTCATGTTTTAATAAGTACAGCATCTGCTGAAAGCTTTGCCATACTGTTTATACACATAAGGTTTCTCCACAGTGAGTTCTTTCATGTACTCAAGGATATCTCTTGTTGGGTACTGTCTGGAAAAATAATTTATAGTTCATTTTCATATAACTTGTGTAAGTTTGCAATACATGAGAAATGTTCAAAGGATTTTAAAATATAAGCTATGACTTAGAGCTTTGTATCTGCATAGGTTTTGACCCAATATGTATTTCATATGTAGGACAACTAAACAACTACGTACACTTCTTATATTAATGGTTTATCACATGCTGTGGTCTTTTGTAATATGACTAACACCAAAATGGCTATAGAGGTGTTCCTACAAAATACAAATTGATACAAGTTTCTTCACTATGCAATTCCATGTTTGCATGAAAAGTCATGCAAAAGTTAAGACTTCTCATATTCTATATTTATACTGGTGCTCTTTTTGAGTCTGTGTACATTTTGTGAAAGTATGGAACCATAGAATCTTTTCCATATTTTCAAACTAAACTTTACTGAGTTCCTCCCACATTTCTAGTTAAGTGGAAAAATTAAAGGGTTTCCTAATTGATTATGTTCCTTTTTCATGTGAATTGTTTCACAGACATTTTTTTTTTCTGTACTAGGAATTGAACTCAGGACTTTGCACTTAACAAGCAGGCACTGCACTAAGCTAAATACCTGGCCCTCACATGCAATCTGAATGCATTGGAAAAAAAAAAAAAAAAAAAAAAAAACCTAGCCCACATTGCTCATGTTCAGATCCTACTATGAATATTTTCATATGTAATGATAACTGTTTGTACTGAAAGACTTGATATTGGCTACAAAGAAAGGGTCGGCCTCTACTATGAGTCTTTCATGTCAGTGCAATCACTTTATATATTGAAGTCAACTTCTTTTTTACTTTTACAATGTGCATGATGTTTACTGGAATAAATGCTTAATATAATAGGACTTAATATATATATATATATGTATATATATATACACATATATATATGTGTATATATATATACGTATATATATGTGTGTATATATATATATATACATATATATATATGGTTCTTTCATGTATTTGTCAATACCCCTGTGTACTGAATGCATTGCCATATTGTTACATACATGACATTTCTACCCAATGTAAGGTCTTCATTTATTTGACAATTTCCATGTGTGTTGAAAACTTTACCACATTGGTTACTTATGTAGGGATTCAACCTATTATGGACTCTTTCATGTTTTTGGTAAGTACAGCGTCTGCTGAAAGCTTTGCCACACTGTTTACATACATAAGGTTTCTCCCCAGTGTGAGTTCTTTCATGTATTTGACAATTACCATGTGTCCTGAAAGCTTTCCCACATTGCTTACATACATAGGGTTTCTCCCCAGTGTGGGTTCTTTCATGTATTTGACAATTACCAAGTGTGCTGAAAGCTTTTCCACATTGTTTACATACATAAGGTTTCTCTCCAGTGTGAAGTTTTTCATGTTTTTGACAATTACCTTGCCTACTGAAGGCTTTCCCACATTGCTTACATACATAGGGCTTTTCTCCAGTGTGAGTTCTTTCATGTTTTTGACAATGGCTGTATGTTCTGAAAGCTTTCCCACATTGCTTACATACATAGGGCCTTTCCCCAGTGTGAGTTCTTTCATGTGTCTGACAATTGTCTTGTCTGCTGAAGGCTTTCCCACATTGCTTACAAACATAGGGCTTCTCCCCAGTATGAGTTCTTTCATGTATCTGACAATTACTGTGTGTTCGGAAAGCTTTCCCACATTGATTACAGACATACGGCTTCTCCCCAGTGTGAGTTCTTTCATGTCTTTGACAATGGCTGTGTGTGCTGAAAGCTTTCCCACACTGCTTACATACATAGGGTTTTTCTCCAGTGTGAGCTCTTTCATGTATTTGAATATCATGGTGAGAATTAAAAGCTTTTCCACATTGTATACATACATAGGTATTCACTTCACTGTGATTTCTTTCACAGATTTGAACATTGTTAGTTGCACTGAAAGCTTTCATATCTTGCTTAGATACGAAGGGTTTCTCTTCAATGGTACTTCCTTCAAGATCCTCAGAGTAAGATTTTCCACACAGCTTATATTTATTGGGCTTATCTCCAAGATTTGTCTTTGTATGCTTCTGAAAGGACTGGAATTCAGTGGAGGCTTTGCCATATTTACTGTAGTTAGAGAGCTTCTCTTCAAGGCCCTGATAGGATTTGAGTCCAGAGTTAGCCATAAAGGGCAAATTAGACAATGAATGATTAATGAGGGACTTTCTACAAGCAAGAGTTTCACCTGGTTTGGTACCAACTGCTTTCAAATGCATATTAGTACCTGAAGTCCAAAAAACTGTTTCTCCATGTTTTTGACATAATTTATATTGACAGCATTTGCCTACCTCTTCACTTCTGTAAAAGAATAGGGATAACAAAATTATCAATCACATTCATAAAAGTTTGTTATTAATGATTTACCAGGAGGAAATCAGGTTTGATTCCTTCTAGAATATTTGATCATAAATTCACTGTAAACTCTGGATGACACTGAAAACAGCTTTTAAGAAGACAGCAATAATTCATTTGGGAGTTTATAAAACACATGTTTGCCATATACAATACTGGAAAACTAGCATATATGTGTGTGTGTGTGTGTGTGTGTGTGTGTGTGTGTGTGTGTGTGAGATTCCCATGACTTTAACACTTTAACACTTCACCCTTCCTCTGAGCCTTTTTATCCTCCAAAATGCCAAAATGCCTACTTCTCTCTTTTCTATCATCTCTTCTTTATTTTACTCAATTCCATTTTGGGTGTCTCATATAAAATATAGCATGAGATTAAAATTTCTGTGTTTGACTTATTCAGCTTATTATAGGTTCCAGATCCATTCATTTTTGGGTAAAGTGGTATTATTTCATTATCGCTTATAGCTGAATATTATTCCAAAAAGTATACATGCCACATTTTTTTCAGTAGTGGAGACTGAATACAGCGTTTTGGTACTAAGCTACACCCCCAGTCTTGCTTATTTTTTATTTTGAGTCTCATAAATCATTAAATTTCATGATTTTGTTGCCTCAGTATTCCAGAGTGCTAGGATTCCAAGCAGACACTATCATGCCTGCCTATTTCATGTTTCCTTAATCTACTCATTTGTGAATGGGCATGTTAGACTGTTTGCAGCACTTAGCTATTATAAGTTGTGCTGCTATAAACATGAATACACATATATCAGTATGACATGATTAACTTTAGCGATTATATACCTAGGAGAATTAATGGAATTTCTATTTTTTCTTTTTAAAATAATTTCTACACACACTTCCATAGAAGTCATTCTATGTTATATTTCCAGTAACAATATAGGAATGTACATTATATTTTAGAAGGGATGGCCAGGTAGCTTAGCGGACTAAGGTGCCTGCTCAGGCAGGCACAGGGACTGGGGTTCAATCCCCAGCATGCTGTGCGGGCCCCACCATGAGGGTGCTCTGAGAATGCAATTAAGACTGGGCACGGTGGTGTGTACCTATAATCCCAGCCCTTGGGAGGCTGAAAACAGGAGGATCGCTGAATACAATATATGTAATGATATCTATAGATGCTGTACTAAGTACATTTTTTAAAAAATTGGAATATGATGGATGAGTGCTTTGGAAGACTGCTTGAAAACACCTATTACCAGCACAGTGCTATTCATTTGGATTTTGAGTACTTCTGTAAGATTAGCAATTTTGGAAATGCTGAATAAACATACATCTAAATACATATACTTAAAGAAAAAAAAATTAATGTTTAATTGAAAGTGTTAATGTTTAATTGTTCAATCAATCTTATATACCTATATCTATTAATCTAAACTGATCTGATGAAAATATGTAATATAACCATTGTTAAATTTAAATAATAAAAATATTAAATCATGAATAAATACATATACTTAAATATATATATATGCCTTATGTAATATGTTTGACATGAAATTGGTCTTTAAATACTCATAAGTATATATATTTAAATATCCTAAACAAGGCTTCTAGTCTAAAAACAAAATTTGTTTTACATATACCAATAGTTAATGCCTAAACACAATACACAATTTCATAAAACTTTTACAATCTTGAGAATGGAAAGTAAGTTGTTTTTTCTGATACAGTAGATAATATCACTTATACCATGTGAGTACTCTCCAAGTTTCAGATACTGGGACATACTAAATATTCAATTGTCAGGTTATAGATACTCAACATGTATGCACCTTTGGAGAAATTTTTGAGATTAAGAAAATATGAACATGGCTTTACTTGTACAGTATGCTTTGTTTTAATATTTCTATCCATACACTGACTTTTAATGAACATGTGAGTGCAAATTACCTTCCATTTCTCCTGCAACTTTTGTACTCATCTTCAATTTGCTCATCATCCCAGTTTCTTCCTAAAGTACAGAAACAGAAATGTAATGATGAGCTACATTACATAAAAATTGATGGGATTATCAGATTCAAGGTACAATGTGACCAAGTCTGGAAGAGTAATCAAAATATTTCCATATGCTAGTGAAGGAAATTGCACTGAAACATAATAATTAGTACTGTCAGATTACATAAATGAGAAAGTGATTGATGCCTTACCTATAGCAGCCACATTCCTAAAGTTTTCCCACATAACATCTCTATAGAGATTCTTTTGGGATAGATCCAGCAAAGCCCACTCCTCCATGGTAAAGTTCACAGCCACATCCTCAAAGGTCACTGTCTCCTAAATCATCAGACATATATTTTCAGAAAAAGAGTTAGAGCAGAACGTGACACACCAACTCTATTTATATAAAGCTGAAATGAGGCTGAATTCTTCAAATGTTTACTTCACATCTTGGTCATCAAATACTTATTCTCTATTCCTAAGCATATCTCACATAGAATTTTTTTTTTTTTTGTACCAGGGATTGAACTCAGGACCCTGTGCTTGCCAAGTAGGCAGTTATGGTGTTAAGCTATCTCCCTAGCCTCACACAGAAATTTTAATGGCACTTTGGAAATTATTGCTAAAGTAACAGTGGAATGAGAATACTGCTTTTCTGCTGGTTAGCCTGCTTTATTTGTATTTATAAGTCTGTACCAAGGATCTGCAGTGGGAAGGACCAAAGGCCAGTGGTGGAAACTAGAAAGTATGCACCAACAGTATGAAGGATCTGTGTTCCTCCAAAAAGAAACTGCACTCGTCCTCAGTAACAGTAAGGATCCAAGCCCCTCTGATGAGGAGAGTAGCCAAGTTATATGAGGAAAGCCAGTGTGACAAGCTTCTCTAGGAATATAGGGTTGGAACTTTGATGTGGCTGTAAAAGAAATAATGCTAGCATTAAAAGTGCAACAAAAAATGGGTAGGCAAGGTAGCTCTGTAGGCTAAGTACTTGCTTTGGCAAGCACAAGGGCCAGGGTGTGATCCCCAGTCTCACATGCTGTGCCGGCCCCACCCTCGGGGTGAACTGAGCTGGCGACCCACTGAGTCCAGCATGGTGGTGCACACCTGTAATACCAGCACTGAGGAGGCTGAAAACAGGAGAAATCAATACAAGTCTGAGCTGGGTAGTGAGACTCTGTACCAAATACATAAATGAAAAACAAAATGCACAGAATGCAAGCAGGTAGTGAATATATAGAAGAAACAGAGAGATGAAATGCTATCTCATCCAATCCCATGGTACCTTTTGAGTTTTCCAGAGTAAAAGACCAACGAGGACAGTATGTAATGGACAGTGAAGAAGTAGATGAAAGCAGAAAATTATAAGGCTGGGGTATTTCTGAGAACATGTAATTTGTTGGTGGAGAACTCAGTGGAACAGGCTCAACAGCAATCAGATATTAGAGTTAAGAGGAAAACCACTAATAAAATGTACATTCACCTTGGAGAAGAAATGGGAAGGAGGGAGAGGAACTGATTTGGGAAAGACATAACAGGGACCTGTGACTAGACGAACTCTTAGCATCATATCACGGGACACTACTCATTTCCTGTGATATCTTAATCTGTCTCAACATTCTTCCATCCTATGTAATACTTGCCTGTGGTTTTAAGAGGTAAACATAAAAGGTTCAAGGGCCTGTTGACACCAAAAAGTCACCATGAAGTGGGAACAATAATTGCTTCTGTCACTGATATCTTAACATCTGTTAGGCATAATCTCTAATATTTGCATCTCACTTACTTTATAATAGCCAGAGTTGCACTATTTTTCTCAATTCTAAACAGAACAGTTAAGTTTCTAACCCTCATAACTTTTCTGTGTGGATTATAAATTAGCACAGAAATCCTTGAGGAAACATTAAGCCATAAACAATGCATAGCACTGCTCAGCATACTATGCTTCTTATGTAACTGGCATGCTCTCAATGGCTAAACTTTCCCATTTTTTTAATTTTTAAAATTTATTTATTTATTTGGTACATAGTCTTACTATGCTGCTAAGACTCATAGCGATCTACTGTGCCAGCCTCCCCAGCACTGGAATTACAAGCATGCAACACCATACCTGGCTTTGGTGGCTAGCACAGTGTGCCCACAAGCACAACACACCCACCAGCATGGCATGCAGTACTAGAAATCAAACTCGCATTCTTGCACTTGCCATGCAGGCACTTGGACTGCTGAGCTATGTCCCCAGCCCAGCTTTCCCAAATTTTGTATGTTAAATCCTACCCCTCAACATGGTGGACACAATGAGAATGAATAAAGCCATGAGGTCAAGACCCTTAATAATAAGATACACAAACACATAAGAGACCAAATTCCTTCTGGCTACATGAGCACACAGCCAAAAAAGCACCATCTAGGCTTTACTAGATATTTAAAATGTGTATGCCTTGATCTTAGATTTATTAGCCTTCAAAATTGTTAACTATAAATGGTTAAAGCTTTAGAGACATCTATAGCCACAGATACTTTATTTTTTTTAATTTTATTTATTATTTTTATTCTTGTTTCAGAACCTTTGTTTGTTTATTCACTCATTTTTATGGCTGGTTCAGCCCGCCCTGAGGGCAGGGCTGGCGCAGCATGTGGTGCCGGGGATCAAACTGCAGTCCCTGAAGCCACCCAAGCTTCCCCAAGCAGACGCTTTAGACCACTGAGCCATCCCGCCAGGCCCAGCCACAGATAATTTTTTTTTTTTTGATATGCTGAGTGGTACCCACTTTTTTTGTTTGTTTGTTTCAATTTTTTTTTGTTGTTTAAATTTAACAATGTTTATATTACATATTTTCATCATCAGATCAGTTTAGATTAATACATATAGGTATATAAGATTGATCAAACAGTTAAACATTAACCTTTCTAAATCCACATTACTTTTTTTTTTTCTTTTCCCCTTTCTTTTCTTTGAAAGATGACATATTGCATATTGTCCTCACAATCATTCTACAGAGTACAGTGTATGGGCATGACCCACCTCCCTATTGATGTTGCTTAGAAAAGAA